>CM046427.1:45874639-46046639 GCA_025506505.1 Flaveria sonorensis | reverse complement strand
CCTTACAATTAGTATCTAATAATCTTACACTTACTAACATTGTATAAAAGTTTACATATCTACCCATAAACCAATATACTTAATTTGTTTTAAGATTTTAGTTATACCTTTTAACCTATCATGTTTAAAAATGTTTTGAGACATTGGTAACCTGTTTTTTTTAAACATTTTGGTGTAAATTTTTGCTGAATCGATCTGTATTTTTTCAAGAACAGATATTGTATTCACGTATAAGATACAACCACTTTTGAAGGTAAGATAGTATTTATAATATTATTTACAGATTACTCCTTACAATTAGTTACATAATAACCTCATACTTACTAACACTTGCATAAAATTTACATTATCTACCCATAAACCAAAATACCTTAATTGTTTTGAGATTTTAGCTATATCTTTAACCTATCAAGTTTAAAAACGTTTTGAGATTACAATTGTAACCTGTGTTTTTTAAATGTTTTGGTGTAAACTTTTTACCGAACGGATGTATTTGTGAGGTACAATAAGTTAACGCGTAAATGTACAAGTAGTCATGCAGGACCCATTTATTTAGTGTTTTTAAATTTTAGCTTAGTAAAAAGATAATAGACTTTTGTAAAAATAATACAAGAATACAAAATATAAGGAACGTACCGGATGTAAAATATCGCTCCGTTACATTTTGCGACACCCTTCTAGTACACAACACATACATACATTCAATTTAAAGTGTATGGGAGGGTGCAGTTAGTTTGGACTGTTAATTAAACCATAAATCTTTTTAGTTTATAGTTGTCCTTTGAACTTTGGTAATTAGAAAACCAAAGGAAGAATTAGGGTTTTGGAAATAATTAAAAGGGTTCCATTACTCGATTAAGCAACAATTGAGGAGAATGAAACCTAGCCACCTAAGATGCCCTTCCCCTTTGGTTTCAGACGATTTTGAATAAAGGGAAGCCCCTAAATTTATTTGTTCTAGTGTTTAAAGTACTTGGTGATTTGTGTATGAGCAAGCAAACTTGATTGTTGATTCAATAGGATATCCTTAGTAATGATTATCCATTCATTTTAATAAGATCAAGGTAAGAGTTTGAGTTATAATACTGTTTTTTTTTTAGTTTCTTTTGTTCTTGCAATTGTATGTGGGATATCTTTGTGTTTAATCAAAGATGACTTGTGATTTTATTCTTCTGCTACTACAAGAATTTTAAAAGTAATCATGAAACCCTAAATAATAATATTAGAGCACTTCTGCAAGATTCTCGACAACCCTAATCAGTTTAAATATATTAAACCAAGTAAAATTTTAATATTTTATTTTAAAGATTGAAACTCTATATGAATTGTAATTTATTTATCATTACCAATATATCTTTGATTATGTTCATTGGTTTAGTTGTTTTCTTTCATTCTGGTAATTATGTTGTTTAAATAGAAAATTGAGAATAGTTAACATTATACGAGAATGATTATGAATAGGTGACATGAATCTAGATTTGTTTGTTCCAATGCTTTGAAACCGGATAATGTATACGGGCTAGCAAACTTGATCATTGAATTGACATGGAATCCATGTATAGATCATCCATTCATCTCAACAAGATGAAGGTAAGAGTTCTAAATTATATACTCTTCTTCGATTTCTTTTGTTCTTACAAATGCACTTGATGGGTAAAGACCGGCTAAAGCTAAGGCTAACCCTGAATCAAAAAGAACAACTAAAGTTATCCCAGATTCCATTTATAGATAGTGGAAGTCTTAGTTCCATGAGTCTTGAGAAACGGTAAGGCCAAGAACATGACAAAGGAAAAAAACCGAAGATCATATATGCTCCGAAGTAAAGAGGGTCTTCTAGTATAAAAAGCCGAGCTTTGTCTTTCGTGTCGTGCCATAACAAGGCCCTGACAATGTAGAACTGTTGGTGCAAAATAAGAGAAAATATCAGCTCTACTTGGTAGGTCGAACCACATAAGAAATAATAGGTAGAAGAAACGTAACCAGTCATAAGGGCTTACTAACAATGCGATATAAGACAACAAAAGGATGAAATGTTGACTTCAGAGGTATTTAACAACTTTGATAACCCTAAAATACGAGGCTAAATTATTTTTTATTTAGCCTAAAACATTGTATTGAACATGAACAAGTTAAGGCCCAATATAAAAATCTGGCCTAATTATCGCCCCATACGAAAATCCAATCCAAATATCATTTTAAAAAGTACAATGAGATATACGTAATTCAAGGGTTTGTTTAAGTCAAAGTAATCAGGCAACAAGAATCTGCATGCGAAACCATTAACTGATAACTACGAAGGCATTCGACAAACAATTAAAATCCCGCGTGATAAATAAATAAGTAATAAGATAATATTTATGATTATATTTACATCATGAATGGGAAACTATTCAAAGGAATTTACGGAATTATAACCTATAGCAACGATAACGTGATTGCGACTGACATAGGGTATATGCCAATTAACATGTAGTTTGAATATAGTAAGTATTACAATTTTTTTATTTTTAGATTAACCTCTATAGTTACAAATAATAATAACATCGGATCACGTACGAATAACCCTTTTTATAAATTAATTCATAAGTCTTAAACATTTAATCATTAGATAACTTTTATATATTTTGTCTCATTAGAGAGTGTCTAGCCAAATCTACCGATAAATCTTAATAAATCCTATCTAAATATCACAATATTTAAATATCTACCCAAGATCTCTAGAAATCCTTTAGTATCCTAATAAAACATACTAACCAATATCACCACCCATCTAACCAATATAAATGTAAGATTTCACTACAAAACTTAGTTACTTGTAACAAAAATTTGACACGTCAAAAACTACACCAAAATAAACTAGAATTTATAAACTAACTATAGTACCCATACAAGAAACAAAAATAAAATATATATATATAATAATATATATATATATATATAATATATATATATATATATATATATATATTATATATATATATATATATATATATATATAATATATATATATAATGTAAACATATACATGCATGTGACACACACACATATACATATATACTCAAATACAAGACACTAAATAAAATAACTTATAAATCAAATACTAAACTAGTCTTTGAATAAAAACATCATCAACTATGTATAAAAAACTAAGACAATTTGAGAATAAGTCGACCACCACAAGAAGCCACACAACCTCATGAGTTTATCCCAAGCCAAGGTAACAACACACAACCTGAATGTCCTTAAAACTCCATAAATTTTCCTTCTCGCCACCATTTGTATGAGTTTCCTAACCACTTGTTTTGCCTTGAAAATACTAAAATTTCTAAGCCTATCAAACATCCCCAAGTCTTACACAAGTTCTAACAATAACAAGGTAAACTGAACAAACAAAACACACGCGAAAATCGTGTATTATCACGTTCGTGAAAATACAAACCCCACTACACTCAAAACCATCTTTGAACACTTTAACATACTTATAATCATTAAAAATTACAAAAAGGTTTGGTAACAATGACATGTATTTGATAAAAAATAGTTAATCCGGATAACTCAATTTTAGCTAAGAATAAGAAAATATAAGAGATGACCACAAAACTATAATTTTCCACATTTCAAAAGTTTATCATGACCAAAATAATTTAGAAACAAGTTTTGTGATTTATGGAATTATACCTATCTTCTAGAATTTTGAAATTTGGAAAATACATATTTTTACACAAATAAATATACATAACCACAATATGATTAAAGACTTCCCGAACACGAAAACATATTAAAACCAATCCACGAACATTAAAAATGAGAAAATGACAAGAACAACTAAAAATCTGGATTCTTCTTAACTAACTACTTTTATATGACTAAAATAAGTTAAAATCCATATTTAAGCATTTTTAGAATTTTTCTATCTTATATAAACATTATGATTAATAAAAATTAGTTAAATACAAAAATAAAAAGTAAATTATGAAAATTTCAAAAATAGGAAATAGAATAATAAATTAATGTATGATCCATAATCATGTTTCATGAGTTAAATTTACTAATATTTTAAATTATTTTCCTTAAAGAGTCCAAAACACGGTCGCTTAAAATTTAAAAACCGACACAAAAATCTTATAATCATAACTTTGATATTTCAGGGACTAAATTATACCTAAAATAAGATATAATAAATATGAACATATATTCAGAAACCATAATTTACTAAGAATTTGTCTTTCAAATGACATAATTCAATTATTTTAAATAAATCATTAAATCCAATCAAGAAACTTAAATAACATGAAACTGATTCATTCCGATAGCAAAACTAACTTAAGAACAATAAGTGCCATCACAACTAAATAAAGTACAAAAATCCAAACATTAGGGTTTAAAAGTGTCAATCTAACCAAGTCTAGGAACTAAAATTATAAATAATTGAAACCTTGTTGTTTTAATACTAAAACACACCTATAATGAAATTATAATCTAAATTATAATATATAGACTCATACTTAGATAAAACATAAGCAGATAGTTGATAGCACACCAAAACATAAGACCTAAAACTAATTAACATGCATAACGGAAATCAACAATACAAGTAAAATAAACTTAAAATGCATCAGGAGGACTTAGATGCTTACTTAATGAGATACTAATATACATTGAAAAACATAGGAAGCATGATAGTTGATAGCACACCAAACACCCAAACATCTACTTGATAAGCACATGAACAACACTAGGTGAGTCTTATGAACCCTTTTCTTAAATCTTTTAGGGTAAAATACACACTCTTTAAATTTATTTAATGTGGCAAATAGTTTCTGCCCGTGTCCCCGACCTTAGCATAATCATTAACTCTAGTTGGAGACACTTAGCTCGTGGATAGTACCATTTGAGGAATCCCCCGTACACAATATGTCACCCCCACTTTCAGCACACAACAGAAGCGACAGGAGTGTGACTAGAGTGAATATCAAAAACAACATTGTTTACAAGAGAATAATAAGTTTTATTACATCCAACATATTCTTAAATGCTTCGTAGCCTGGGCTTCTAGAACTTGGTACAACTGCTACATGAGGTTCTTCAAAATATATAACTAGCCAAGATATCTTTGTTTTCCAGTCTCTGAAAAGCATACTAAAAGTGTCAACTAAAATAGTTGGTGAGTTTGCAGGTTTAACGAAAATAAAGTTTAACACGTATGATCCAATTAAATAAGTCCACAACCAAACCTGTACCCGTCACCCAATCCCAATCTAGTATGGATTGAACTCCCGAATATGGGCACCCGAACCGTCAAAGAATAAGCATGTGCAAATAATATGTCACAACGACACTACAGGCTCCGCAGCACTGCATGTCTCAGTGTTTTGTTTGCCTATCAATAGGACACACTGTGCGTGGAGGTTTTTCCCCCAAGTAGTACTACCCATACGATCCGTCGGTTCTATCTAGAATTAATGGTTGTTTATACCGAAAGTCGGTGCAAGTGCATAATAGCAAAAAGAAAGTCTTGAATAATTGCACATCATAGAAAGAAAATGAGTATGCTTTCAGCCCAAAAGGTGAATAAAAAGGGCATGCAAAACTCATCTGGTTTATCTTACAAGTATCTGTATGCCAACGTTGGAACCTCATAACTATGTATGGGGAATTACCAATGCAATCCTAATTGTACACCTAAAGTCAATCCTTAACAATACAGAAATACTATTTCATATGTGGTTGAGCTCTTTATATTAATTTTAAGTGAGATGATCGTTCATTATTCTAATTGGGTTATAAGATATTGAATAATTCAGGTTGTTTGTATAAATACTTAGGCCTTTTAAGTTAATTAGACTTTATCTATACTAAGTATTCACCATATAGATACATATATTATATTCAATTATTTACGTGTTAACACACACACACACATATGTGTGTGTGTGTGTATATATATATATATATATATTATATATATATATATATATATATATATATATATATATATATATATATATATATATATATGTTGTTATTAGAACCTGATGATAAAGATATCTATTTATAAGCTAATTAGGTTTATCTGACTCGATAACTTATTAGTTTTAAGTCTCCATTATGCACGTGACTTGTATATTATTAACTTTCAGTGTATACGTATCCGTCTTAAGAAACACTAATTGTCTTGTCTTCATGCTATAAATATTTATTCATACAGTTAGAATTCTAATTTATTAGGATTGTCGTTTGGATAATAAGAGTATTATTAAACACTAGTAATAGTGATAATGACAAGGTTAACAATATTAATGTTACTACTAATAACTAACCTAATATCAATAAAGTTATTTATCACAATATTTTAGGTAACAAAATGACATTGTGAATAAAAAATTTGTAAAATTAGTAATAATAATATAAATGTTAACATCACTTTATCGTCATAGTTATTATTGTCGATAGCAATTATAATCTTAGTGATAACACATTAATAGTATTATAGTAATTGAATTATATTAGTCATAAAATTAATCCGACATCTATTAGTTGTAATGTATTAATACTTACAAAAACTAGATCACCTAATTACATGTGCTTAAATTCATTCGTCGTTTTAAAAAGTAGACCTTACGTTTATATATTCTTGTCTTGTTTTATAAACATGTCTATATTATTTTATCAGTTTCTAAACATTATTAATCATTATTTTAATACACATATGTTTCTAGCTAATAACAATGATATAAAAGATTTATTATATTGCTTAATTAAAATGATTTTTGAATATAACAATAATAAATAAAATAATAATAATATAATAATATTATTATATTATTATTATTATTATTATTATTATTATTATTATTAAGGATTGTAGTAATATAGAATTTGATAACGATGATAATAATTAAATATAATGTATTTTTAACAAATTATACTTATTCTGTCAGTATTCGTTATATTTAAAGTCTTGTGTCTAATATTAATATTAATTTGATAACAATTATCTTAAATAATAATACGTAATTAGTATTCGTATAGTGGAAAAATGATCTATGAATGAAACATAGATGGTCAAACAGAAGGCAGATTTATAATACTGTCCATAGGATGCTTATGTATAGCACTATTTGTCAGAATAATAAGATACGACTAAGACAATAGCTCAAATGATTATATCAGTTTTACAGGCCAACTTAAGGTTGGTGGGATAATTATCTATCAGATTCAGATAGACAAGAAATCCTCAATTGTACAAAAGAGGATAATGGGGTTGTAGATAACAACTCAGTTATACTTTGATAGTTAATATAATAGAACATTTTACAGGCAGATGGTCTGATAATTCGGAAAATATTAGGACTCTTCTACAAAATCTTAAGTGTAGAACCTTAACATCTTTTAGGTGGTATAAAGATACTTTCCTAAGTAGAGTAATGGAACTCCCAGAGTCTAATAGCTCACATTGAAAGTCAAAATTCGTAGATGGCCTCTCTTATCTATTTGCTGAAAGAGTTAGGAATAACCTAAGAAAAGAAGGAATTAGTATAAATTATGATGATTATACATATGGCAAGTTAATAGGAACTTGTATTCAAGAAGGTTTAAATTTATGTAATGAAATAAAATTAAACCAACAAATTAAGAAACATTCTTTAAATGAAAGAAACAATTAGGTGAATTCTGTAGTCAATTTGGTATAGAAGGAACCTCTAGTAATTCTAAGAAAATTAAGAAATCTAATCCCTACCAACATCAGAAGAGAAAAAGGAAAAGGAAAGATAGAAAGAATAGAAGAATTCAAAAATACGAAGAACATAAACCTTCGTATAAACATATAAGTCTAAATTAATCCGTAAGAAATGTGAAAAAATAGGTCACACAGCAAAAACTGCTGGGTTAGAAGAAGCTTAATAAGCTAGAAGATGAAGATTTAAAAAATCAAATATCAAAAATATTATTAGTATCAGATACTGAATCTGACCAATCTTCAAATGAAGATTTAAATATTTTAGAAAATGAGAGCTTATACTCTTCCTCTGAAAAAGAAAACTGTTGTAAAAACAATTGCTGTAATAATACTTCAGAAGAAGAAGAAGAAATATTTATCAAATAATTCACAATTTAAAAATATGGAAATAACATATTGACAAGTGAAATACTTGAATTATTAAAAATAATAGATGATCTACAGATTAAAGAGAGATAATCTTTTCATATATGGAGAAACAGAAGAAGGTACTTCTTGTTCAATTTTAAAGATCAAAAACCGTTTTCTCTGGCGGAATTAAAAATTCAATTAAACCAGAGAATAGAGATAAAAACCTGTTGATATACAACAATTAAAGAAAGAAATTGATAATTTAAAATCAGAAATAAAAATTTTACAACAAAATAATAAAGAATTAGACAATAGAATAATATGTCTAGAAAATATAAATTAAATATACAACCAATAGAAGAATCAGAATTATATCTGAAAAATATAAGAGAATTATTACTTCGCAAAAATGGCATGGAAAAATCAAACTACTAATAGGAAATGACTTATTAATAGAAGTAGTTGCACTCTTTGAGAGGTGCAGATTTAACTTGCATACAGGAATGACTGATTCCTACGAAATACTATTATAGAACTACACATACTCTCAGTCATGCTAGGAAAGGAAAATTAAAGGTAAATTATAAAATCCCTCAAGCTTTTATTTGTCAAAATAATACTTGTATTAGTACAAGTTTTGTACTAGTAAAAATCTCGGTAACCAGGTTATACTTGGAAGCCCTTTCTTTGATAAAATATTTCCTTTAAAAATGTAGATCGTACTGGAATAACTGGTACGTAGAAGAAAAGAAATTATTTTTAAATTCATTTCAAATCCAATGACAAGAACATTAAATAATTTAAAAGAAGAATTGCTGAGAGCAATGATAAATCAAATTTTTTCTACAAAATAATATTTTCTTTAAATATTCAAGAGAGATTAAATAATCCAAATTTCAAGAAAATATTAAATTAATAGAACACCAGTTTAGTTTACAAATATGTAATGATCATCCCAATACTTTCTGGGATAGAAAGAAACATATTGTTTCTCTTCCATATGAAGAAACTTTAATGATAGCCAATTACGACCAAGGCACGGCCTTGTCAAATGAATTCTGAATATATGAAATTATGCAAACAAGAGATAAAATATCTTTTAAACAAGAATTTAATTAGAAATTCAAAATCTCCTTGGTCATGTACAGCCTTTTATGTTAATAAACATTCCGAACAGGAAAGAGGCGTACCCAGATTGGTTATTATATATAAACCACTAAATAAAGTTTTATAATGGATTAGGTATCCTATACCTAATAAGAAAGATTTATTAGACAAATTATACGAGTCAAATATATTTTCTAAATTTAATTTAAAGTCAGGATACTGGCAATACAAATTGAAGAAAAAGACAGGTATAAAACTGCTTTACAGTACCTGTTGGGCATTACGAATGGAATGTTATGCCATTTGGATTACAAAATGCTCCTTCAGAATTTCAAAATATTATGAATGACATTTTCATTCCTTATAGTGAATTCATTATTTTTATATTGACGATATCTTTGTATTTTCAAAGGATATTGAAACTCATTTAAACATTTAGAGATATTCAAAAATATAATTTTAAAAATTGTTTACTCATATCTAGACCAAGATGTCCCTCTTTCAAACTAAAATCAGATTTTAGGTCATAATATTAACCAAGGAAATATAATTCCAATCAATAGAAGTATTGAATTTGGTTCTAAATTTCCAGATAAATTCTGGATAGAACCTAATTACAAAGATTTATTGGAAGTTTAAATTATTCTTCCTTATTATAAAAATCTAGCAGAAAATACTGCTTTACTATACGACAGGCTAAGGAAAATCCAAGCCATGGTCTATTGATCATACTAAAGCAGTACAAAAGATTAAGCAAAGGTTCAAAACCTTCCTTGCTTAATGATAGCAAACCCAGAATGGGAAAAAATTGTTGAAACTGATGCTTCAGATATAGGGTATGGAGGTATATTAAACAGATATCTCCACTTAATAAACAGAATATCTTGTCAGGTTTCATTCTGAAAAATGGAATGAAAGCCAAAAGAATTATGCAACTGTTGCAAAAGAGATTCTTGCAATAGTAAAATGTGTTTTAAAATTTCAAGATGATTTATTCAATAAGAATTTATAATTAAACTGAGTGTAATTCAGCTAATACATGTTTAACAAAGATTTTAAACATGATGTTTCTAACAGATGTTTGCTAGATGGCAATCTCATCTTGCACCTTTTGATTTTGAAATAATTTATAAAAAGGAACTGATAATAGTCTTTCTGATTTTCTTACCAGAGAATATTTGAATCAATGAGTCATCCTAAAGGAGTTTTGCGAAGGCAATATTTATGATTATTAGAAAAAAGGATGAAATCCAATTAGAATTAATTGCAGTAAATGATATATCCAGGAAATAAGAGAAATTCCATTTTTATCAAATGAAGCAAAAAATTATGCTATTAAACAGATTGAATATCGGATAAGATCCTTAAATAAACAACTAAAGGATCTAAAATATAAGAGATAATACTTTCTTGTGGATAAACATTTTAATCCTTATGTTTAAGTTTTCAGGAATGATCCCCTGGGAAAGGGGAAGAGGTCGTGGAAGATCTTCCCCTTATAGAGGAAGAGGAGCAGAAAGAATTATCCATCAAATGGGTAATAAAAGCTTATAGCTATGGATAATGCATCATCCTCTTCAAAACCTCAATTTGATGAAAAACTTTAAAGAGTTTTTAGCCTATAAAGCAGCTCAGAGTCAAACATCTGAAACACAACATCATATGCTCAAGCTGCTAGTGATAATGATGATGAAAACTGAATTCATAATCCAAAAAAGGATGTTATACTCCTTCTTGATCACAAAGATAAAAATGGAGTGATCAACCTTGGTTTATAATCAAGAGATATTTTGATACTGGATTCTATCCAACTGAGACTTATAAGTTCAGAACATATATGAGGAAATCCTCAAAGCCACAAATTGTGAGCTTACCCATTATATGGGAGGAATAAAACAATAAGTTTTAGCAAAATAATAATCAAACATCATATTTGTTGAAAATTGTGAAATATCTCCATTAAAAGACAGGGAAATTTTTCACCCTGAAACAAAAACTCCCATTAGATATAACTATTGGGATTATGTGAGTGCCTTTCATAAAGCATTCCTATTTGAAACCAGAATTATAAACATTCTTGGTTTATCAAATATGTTCTATAATTTATGAATCGGATATTCCGATTTGGTTTTATAAATGGTGGCAGTCATACGGTCCATCAATTAATATATTTAATAAAGATTCATAAAGATTTAAAACCTTATACACCCAATGTGTGGAGTTATCTCCTGCCTTAATAGAGGCACAACATGATAACAATTTCATTGAGGGAATGGCCTCATTACACTTCTTTGTCCAATTCAGTATTCCATGGATACGGAAGTGGTTACCAGAAACTGTTATACTAGTGAAAATATGTTCCGTCTAAAAAGAACATATGACAAAATTCTGGAAACAGATGATGAAGATTGAAGACGGCAAGATTAAATGCCAAGAAACAATAGATCATATTCAACAGACGATTGAATCATATCAACAACAAAAAAAATCAACAACAGAGGGAATCTCCTAGTCCCTTCCAACATATTATTAGAAAATTAAAATGACTACAGGTACTAAAAATCTCAGTCAAGAGAAACTTCTACATCAATACATGGAAGAAGTTAAAAAAGATATAGCTAAGCACTTCAAGAAAATGAAGCTTCATCAAGCTCAAGACTGTCTGTATCAGACTCTTCTCAAATAGGGGAAGATACTCAGTGTATCAGACAGTCAAGAAGAAGACAAGTCTATGGATGATGAAACTTATGCCAAAATGATGGCAGAATTAGACGAAGAATTCGGTCGGTTGATACACCAGAAAAAAACAAAAAACAAGAGGACACAATAGGCCCTACAAGGAAGAAAAGAAGGATCAATAATTCACCCTCATAATTGGCCGACAAACAATTTTGTTTGCATGTTACATTATTGTAGCTTTTACTGTTTACTTTTTGACTTATGATACAAACGCGTTATACGCAATTATAAGAGAATATTCGCTGTAATATCCGGTGCTAGAGCCTCTATATAAAGAGGACTTAGTATTTAGTTAGAGACACCGGTTTTCAGAACCACTCTTTCTTCTCTTGTAACCTTCTCTTGTAAAATCTCCAGCAATAATATTTAAAGTTTAAAAGTTTAAGAACCAAGTCTTCATTTCTGGTAATTTTCTATACTTTCTTATTTATATTTGTATGATCGATCGCCTCCTTAGAGGCTAAACCTCTAAGTGTTGGGACATCACCATGCTCAACAGATTATCATAATAAAAAGAGATCTTAAACCTAGACAAGGTAAACTTTAAGAGGAATCGTGGGAAAAGTTATAGCCCATCTAAGATGTTAATGTGGGTGGTCGAACTCTGGGGACCCCGTTTAAGCCAAAAAGCCAAGAAGGCGTGGGGCGTTTTGGGTCTGACCTTCACTGACCACATATTAGCATCCTGGACAACGGCTTGTAAAATCACCAAAGTTCCATCGTTTCCCTTGATCTTTTGTCTTTTCGTCCAAGTTTAATGGTTTCCTTCTCTTTTCCCATACACTCATACATCAACAGAATACCATGGCTCTGATACCATGCAAGGCAGGACCTTTTATGGGAAAAGAGAAGGAAACCATTAAACTTGGACGAAAAGACAAAAGATCAAGAGAAACGATGGAACTTTGGTGATTCTACACAGCCGTTGTCCAGGATGCTAATATGTGGTCAGTGAAGGTCAGACCAAAACGCCCCACGCCTTCTTGGCTTTTTGGCTTAAACGGGTCCCTAGAGTTCGACCACCCATATTAACCTTAGATGGGCTATAACTTTTCCCACGATTCCTCTTAAAGTTATACCTTGTCCAGGTTTAAGATCTCTTTTTATTATGATAATCTGCCTTGCATGGTATCAGAGCCATGGTATTCTGTTGATGTATGAGTGTATGTTTCAACACTTAAATCTGATATTCAAATATGAATATTTTAAATCAGAAGATACTGTTAAAATAGTATGGAGGAAGAAATAATATTCCTCACAATTTAGATTTATTAAATAAATGGACTATTCCAAAATTGATTATAAACTAATTTATAAATTAGAAACTTTTGAAAAATTGGGATTAAAACCAGTTGTTAAAACAACTGAGGAAACATTTTCCTTAAACACAGATGAATGATAATAAAATTATTATCAAAAAGAGATTTACAAAAATATAAAAAAGAATATAAATCATTCACATACGTAGTGCAAATTGCATTTAAGCCTTTGACTCTAGAAGGCTTACCAGAAAGTTTGTAGCAGCTCTTAGAGATGCTAGAACTAAATTGGAAACAATCCCTTATGGGAATTGTTCAATCAAGTCTGGCTCATGGTCTAGTCTATTTTAATGTTTATCATAACTTGTAATTATCATTGTCTGGTGTCAATATTTTAGATGCTTTACTTGAATGTTAAAAACACATGGCTATATTATGTACCAGGATCAGAGGTAATAGTATCTGTTACAGGATTTATTATAAACATTTGTTTACACTGAATCCTCACTGTAAGATGGTAGATAACCTTTAAATGAAACAATTCTAATAGAAACTAATTTCAGTAAAGCTAATATTACTACTAGAAGAAAATTAATAGGAAGAAATTAATTTTCCAGAAAATTGGGTTTTAGATAAAGCAAGCCCATCTCAACAATATGTGGATAATAATCCAATAAATATTTCTCAACAAATGAAGGGTCAGTCAAATACAATTTGAAAACAATAAATAAAATATGAACCCTTCTTGTCTAAATCGGTGTCATCACACTATTACATTTCTCCTGTAGATTACACAGTTAGAAGTCCTTCTAGGGCATCAACATCTAGGATCAGGGAAGAATTTCCTGAAAGAAAAATAGATGAATTAAGAATAAACTCGGATAATATAGTTCGAGGAATTAGAGTAGATCCGGAACTAACCGTATCAGAAATAAAATTTGTATAAATGAATCAAAGAAAAATTAATTTTCACTCCGGATCACCGGTAAGAGAAGAATTTCTAATGAATTTCTCCAACCCAAATGGGATTATTTGACATGGTTTTTCAAAAATTTTGAAAAACGATAAAGAATTTTTTAAAGAAGAATATTATAATGAATTAAATGATAACAAAGATTATACCTTTTGTTCCATGGTTTATGAAAAATATCTAATATATTATTTTTGTTATAGAAAGAATTATAATATAATGGAAACATAGTATCAATTTTTCCCCCTACTAATGGTTTTAAAATTGGAAAACCGAAAATAAAGATACTATCAGCTTTTCAAAACTTTTGAAATGTGAAACCTTGCAGACAACTATTTCTCATATAAATGGTTGAATAAACAATAAAACTATCAAATCTTTATTTTAAAATAATTGAGAACATACTTCAGATATATTTCAAAGAAAATGGATAAAATATTATGCCATTTCAACGAAAAACAAAATTTCATAATAAAATTACCAATAAAAAATAAGAGTTTATGTTACTCCTAGTATTCAATTACCCTCCTAAGGGACGATTTCCAAACGAATCTACAATAAGAAAACCTTATACAAACATTAAATGTTCAATTAAAATCTTGAAAAATATAACAATAATACACTGAACAGATTTTAAAGATAGTCTAAAGAATAAGATCTCAGCAAAAAGATCAATGATGAAATCATAATTATCTACAGTTTTGGCTAATCAGCCTACTCAAGGATGTATTATTATCCTAGACCTCTCCACAGGATGTTCTAATAGAAGACAAGATTGTATTATTCGTATAGTGGAAAAATTGGTTGGACGAGAAAACAAAAAAAAAAAAAAAAAAAATGGACAAAAGAACCAATGAGCCTGATCAGAAAAACTTTAAGTCCCACAGACATTACAACAACTGAAGTAGTCTGCAACAGCTGAAGACATCAACTGATAACAAGGTCTGAAGACAAAGTCTGAAGTTAAAGACTGAAGACAAAGTCTGAAGAAAAGCTGAAGACAAAGACTGAAGACCAAGTTTCAATGTTGTCACACACAGCTGAAGAAGACCTCTTCAGTAGTTGTGATGGTTCCTTTCAGTAGTTTATTTTTCCTTTCAGTTCTTTTGTAATCAGTAGTTTATGTTTCTTGTAATCAGTACTTGTAGTTTCAGTAGTTTTAGTTTCATCTTGTACTTAGCATACTCTGAGATGTTCTCAGTTGTTGTGAACATTCTCAGTAGTTTGCTTACTTTCAGTTGTTTGTAATAATTCTGTTAAATGTCACTATCAAGTGACATCAGCAGACGTCACATTCCTTTATATAAGGAATGTTGACCTAATTGTAAGGTGCGAAGCTTAGCGGCTGATATACCGAAGCATTTGTGCATGAATGATATTATCCCTTTTGCAGAAACCCTCTTCTCTATAACCGTGTACTGTTCCATTGAATATCTATTGTGTTCTTGCTATATTTGTCTAATTCTTGTTCTAATTCCGCTGCAATTCAACTCTAATTGATCAAACTTAGATCACTGATCCTGTCAAATGGTATCAGAGCAGGTTAATCATTGATCGGTTTAACAATTGATCATTGAAACTGCTATTTCGATATCTAAAGTTTGATCGAATTAGCATATTTGCAAGAATTGGTTATAGAGATTGATCTTCTGCTGCTTCTGGTTATTCAATTTGAGTTTCTTCTTGGTTCATATGAGTTTGTTGTGTTTTTGTGCTAAATCTGTTGAAACTTGATTGAATTGGTTTGAATCTGAGAATGACTACTCCATCTAATGACCCTCACAATACTGGCTCCTCAACCAAGCCTCCGATGCTGGTTAGGAGTGAGTATAACATATGGCAACGAAGAATGCTCCATCACCTGTCTGTTAACAGTTCAGGTTGTTGGACATCTGTGGTTCACGGTCCACACAAGCCTATGGTGAACAATCCGGAGACCAACCAAATGGTTCCGAAGAAGAAGGAGCAATACTCAGATGAAGATCGTAAACTGTTTGAGATTGATGCTAAAGCCCATGGAATTCTGGCCATGGCACTGCCTAATGAAATCTATTCTGGGCTTATGCATCATGAAACTGCTCATGACCTCTGGAATGCTTTGAAGGAACAATTCGGAGGAACTGATGAGGTCTTAGCAAACAACAGAGAAATCCTCGCCCAACAATATGAGACATTCTCTCATAGGAAGGGTGAGACACTGACTCAACAGTTTGAGCGTTTCTCCTGCTTGATCTCTGAGCTGAAAATGGTCAAGCATGAGTATACTAACAGCCAGATGAACAACAGATTCCTCAGATCACTGCCTGAGAGATGGGACACATACACCATTGTCCTACGCTCCAGTGCAAATCTGGATAGCCTATCTCTCACCCAACTCCATGGGAAACTGCTTACATTTGAAAGAGAGATAGAGCAGAAAAGGAAACTGGCATCATCAGGAAAGCTCACTGATGACTTTGTACCAGGGAACACTGCCTTGGTCGGTCATGAGTCAGAATATGCTGGATCAGAAAGCCATTATGATGAGCATATAGATTTCTCTTCAAACAGTTCTGATCATGCATTTGTTGGTGTTGACAGTCATTCTGGGTGTAATAGTGATAATTTATGCTTTATCATGGATGATTTGAGGGTATTGCTGATGATGATTTAGAAGAGATGGATATTTTGAGCCAAATGGCCTTGATCAATATCAGATCTCAAAAGTTCTACAAGAGAACTGGTAGGAAATTTCCAGGACTCTCTGGCAAAACCAAAGTTGGTTTTGACAAGAGTAAGTTGAGGTGTCACAAATGCCACAGGCTTGGGCACTTTGCAAGAGAGTGTAGATCAACTGGATCTAACTCCTCTGCACCCTTTGTGACCTTTCCAAGCAATAGTTCACAAAACAAAGGGCAACATCCTGCTAGTTCTGGTCATCACTCACAACCTCAATCTCCTGCATATTTTGTCCCTCAGGGTCCAATGCCATATCCATATCCCTGCTATTACATGCCACAGCCAAATCCAGTTCAAGTTCCTATAGCACAACAACCTCAAGCCCTACCTGAGCCTCAACCATCTCCATCACAATCTCAACCTCATCACAGCTTCTTCACACCAGGAGTTGTTGACTGGAGCAGCTTACCAGATGATCTTTCTGGTTTCAATGAGCAATTATTTGCTGGTGCTGGTCAACATGGTGGTGAACATCCTTTTGGGAATCTTGCTCTCATGGCCCTGGAGTCTACTGAGGGTTCCTGCTCCAATGCATCATCTTCACAGGTAACCCAGGTATCTTCTGAGGCTAAAGCCAAGTTATGTTCTGAATCATGCATAGCTGCCTTTGTCTCTATTAGAGAGGCAAATGTAGCTTTAATCAATCAAAATCTTGAGCTTGAGAAAACTATTTCCAAAAGAAAAGCTGAGTATGAGTCTGCTCTTAATGACAAAGATGATGAGATTTACAAGCTTAAATGCCAACTTAATGATGAAAAGGCTAAGGTAGAGGTCATACTTGAGAACCACAGAAGTCTCAAAGAGACACTTGCAGCTACCCAAGTTGAGTGTGACCGCTGGGTAACATCCTGCAAGGGATTTGAAATGCTTCTCAGCAAGCAAACAGCTTCAAATGTGAAGTTTGGAATAGGTTACAATCATACTGCACCACCTACTGATTTTACTTCAAAATCAATAGTAAAATCTGAAGGTGAAAGTAATTTCCAAACCACATCATCATGTGATTCATCCTCAAATGATAATACAAAATTAGAGGATGAAGTCAGTGTTAAGATCTCAGCAAATCAATTGCCTGATGGTTTAAATGCTGATAAACACATGAAGCTGAGCAATTCAGATGTTGTCCCTCAAAGTACTCCAAGTACTGAAGGGCAAGTCACAACATCTGAAAAGCATTTCAAATCTGCTGAAATAAAAGGATTAACAACTGCTGAGGAATCTATCATACGGTCTTTCAGGACGGATAGAGAACAGCTGAAGAACAAGTCTTCAGTTGTTACCGATCCTTCAGTACTTAACACAAGTACTGAAAGGAGGAAAGTACTGAAGATCACACCTTCAGTAGTTTCCACTTCAGCAGTTGATCAATCCAAGATGAAGAATAAGCCATGTGAAATATGTGGTAAATTCAATCATCTATCTGATGAATGCTGGTACAAAAAGGGTTCCAAACTCAACAGAGATAAGCTCATTAAAGAAGAGATTAATAAAATGAAAAATGAGTTTGAGACCAAGTTTGTACCACAGTCATCTCAAACTGATAAACCCAAGGCCTCACCAAAATCCAAAAAGAAGGATGGGGTTTATCAGAAAACAGCTGATAGTGTTCCTCATGATAAACATCAGACTAAGTCTGTGAATTTCAAGAAGGAGGAAATGGTGGGTCACAGGAACTCATCAAAAACAAGTACTGATGTGTCAAATGAGCTGAAGGCTTTAGCAACAAATCAGACACAACTTGTTATGATGGTTCAGCATTTGTTGGGGAGAGTTAACCAACTAGATGCACCTGTGATCAAACCACTGAAAAGGAAATCCAAGCCCAAATCTAAGAAATCCATTTCAGCACCATCTCCACCTTCATCAGCTGTTAATCATGAGAAACAAGTTATGGTTAAATCTGTTGATGAAAACAGACCCAAAACCAAAAAGGTTTGGGTCTCTAAAGCTAACTAGTTTCTTATGATAAATGCAGGGTTCTTCAGCATGCCAAAGAAGCATCTGGTATGTAGACAGTGGAGGATCTATGCATATGACTGGGAGCAGTTCTCTTCTTAATGACTACTCTCAAGGAAAGAAGGGATTTGTCTCATTTGGAAATGATGCTAAGGGTTACATCATCGGGAAAGGATTTGTGTCAAATGGAGAAATCAGATTTGATGATGTTAACCATGTGGAGAATCTCAAGTATAATCTACTGAGTGTCAGTCAGATGTGTGATAAAGGGCATGTTGCACTTTTCACAAGCCAGAACTGCCGGATTCTGTCTTCCAAAGTTCTGAGGCTGATTGACAAGGTATTGGATGAACATACTCTCCTGAAGGCCAACAGGATAGGAAGAGTATATGCCTTGGATTTGTCAAAGAAGATTGATTTAAAAGGTCATCCTTGCCTGTTCTCCAAGGCCTCTCCTCAGGAATCTAAACTGTGGCATAGAAGGCTGGGTCATGTTAATCTCAAAAACATGAATCAGCTGATCCACAATAGTTTAGTGAGAGGTCTACCAATAAAGGAGTTCCACTGTGATGAAACCTGCACTGCTTGTTTAAAAGGAAAACAACACAAAGTTTCATTCCCTCCTATAGAAGAACCAAAGTCCACTGCCTGCTTGCAATTACTGCACATGGATCTCTTTGGTCCTGTGAGAGTAATGAGCATGGCAAAGAAGAAATACTGTCTGGTAATTGTGGATGATTACTCCAGATTTGTATGGACCTTCTTCTTGCATTCAAAGGATGAGGCTGCTCAGACAATTATTAACTTTGTGTTGTATGTTGAGAAGCAGTATTCCCTATCAGTCAAGTGTATAAGAAGTGATAATGGAACTGAATTTAGAAACCATACACTTGATGATTTCTACCTTTCAAAAGGAATCAAGAGGCAGTATAGCATCCCAAGGACTCCAGAACAAAATGGAGTAGTGGAGAGAAAGAACAGGACCCTAATTGAAGCTGCAAGGTCCATGTTGGCTGACTCTGGTTTGCCACTGACCTTTTGGGCTGAAGCTGTCAACACAGCATGCTATGTGCAAAATAGAGCTTTAGTGAATCAGAGGTTGATGAAGACTCCTTATGAAGTTCTACATCATTTGGCTCCTCTAATTTCATTCTTCAGAGCATTTGGGTGTCCTTGTTACATTCTCAACACAAAGGATCAACTCCAAAAGTTTGATTCTAAGGTGGATGCAGGGTATTTTGTTGGGTATTCATCCACTTGCAAGGCTTACAGAGTGTTCAACTGCAGAACAAAGATGGTTGAAGAAACCTTGCATGTGAAGTTCAATGAATCTCCTAAGGACAAAATCCCACAAAACCCTGTGGAGTTGTTTGATCTGGACATACTGCAATATGTTCCTTATCAGCCTCCAGCTGTTGCAGATCATGTGAATTCATCACCTTCTGCAGCTAGTCATCCATCTGGTGGTACTGATGTTGATGATGATCCCAGTACTCACCTATTCAAGTTTAGTGATCAACTGCCTGAGTCTACTAAACTTGATGTTCCTGTAGCTTCAGTAGCACCATCCACAACAAATGCTGATGAGATTTCTGAATCCTCTACTTCATTTGACTTGCCATCTAATACTTGGTTTCAAGAATCTGGATCAACATCTGTTGCTGCTGAGCGTGCTACAAACACTTGCACAGATCTCATAGTGTACCAAGAGCTGAAGAATCACCCAATGTCTCAAATCATTGGTGATATCAATGCTGGTGTCTCAACTAGAAGTCAATTGTCCAACTTCTGCTTCTATGCTCTCTTCATCAGTCAGCAAGAGCCAAAGAACTATCATATTGCATTAAGAGACAATGGATGGGTTGATGCCATGCAGCTTGAGCTTCTTCAGTTCAAAAAGCAGCAAGTGTGGGAACTGGTTCCTCTACCCCCAGGTAAGTGTGCAATAGGCACTAAATGGGTGTTTAGGAATAAAACAGATGAAAATGGGCAAATTGTCAAGAACAAGGCCAGACTGGTTGTCCAGGGGTTTTCACAAGAAGAAGGTATTGATTATGATGAAACCTTTGCCCCTGTAGCCAGACTGGAGGCAATTAGATTGTTCTTAGCCTATGCTGCATTCCACAATCTTAAAGTTTTTCAAATGGATGTCAAAAGTGCATTTTTATATGGTAAAATAAAAGAAGAGGTTTATGTGTGTCAACCACCAGGTTTTGAGGATAATAAACATCCTGATTGGGTGTATAAACTTGATAAGGCTCTTTATGGGTTGAAACAAGCTCCTAGAGCCTGGTATGAAACACTGTCAAATTTTCTTCTTCAGAATAATTTCACTAGAGGCTCCATAGATAAAACTTTGTTCATTAAGAAAGTGGGTCAGCATAAGCTCCTTGTTCAAATTTATGTTGATGATATTATTTTTGCATCCTCTGATCCACAGTTGTGTGATGCATTTACAAAGTTGATGCAACAAAAATTCGAAATGAGTGCCATGGGAGAATTACAGTTCTTTCTAGGTTTGCAAATCAAACAAAAGGCTGATGGAACTTTCATTCATCAGTCAAAATACACAAAGAGTCTTTTGGAAAAGTTTGATTTACAAAACTGTAAGCCCTGTTCTACTCCCATGTGCAGCACCACACAACTGGATGCAGATCAGAAAGGTAAAGCTGTTGATGAAACACTTTACAGATGTATGATTGGGTCCTTGATGTACTTAACAGCTTCTAGACCAGATATTATGTTTGCAACTTGTGTTTGTGCTAGATTTCAGGCTGCTCCTAAAGAGTCTCATTTGATTGCAGTCAAGAGGATCTTTAGATATCTGCAAGGTACTCAATCTCTAGGTCTTTGGTATTCCACTGGGCACTCTTGCAAATTAGTTGCTTTTTCTGATAGTGACTATGCAGGGTGTAAATTAACTAGAAAATCAACTTCTGGTGGATGTCAATTCCTAGGCAACTGTTTGGTTTCTTGGCAGAGTAAGAAACAAACATCTGTTGCTACATCCACTGCTGAAGCCGAGTACATTGCTGCTGCAAGTTGTACATCTCAGGTACTCTGGCTTCAGAATCAATTATTGGATTATGGCATTACAGAGACTAAGACTCCATTACTAATGGATAGTGCTTCAGCTCTTTGTATTGTCAAGAATCCAGTCCAGCACTCTAGGACCAAACATATTGAGATCAGACACCATTTTATTAGGGATTGTTTTGAAAAAGGTCTGATTGATCCAAAGTTTGTTCCTAGTGCTGATGAGCTTGCAGACATATTTACTAAGCCTTTGGACAGTTCAACTTTCCAAAACCTAGTGTTAAGGCTTGGTATGCTGCAGCTAGAATAAGTGACAACTACTGATGATCTCAGTCAACAAGTACTGATGAGCATTCGTATACTATTGTCACAAATAAGTACTGATAAGTTCTTTTATCCTCAGTAGTTTTCATAACTACTGAAGACTAAATTACTTAAAAGTACTGAAGTACTCTATCTGTTGAAAAGAACTGATGTGGTTACAACTACTGATGTAGTTACAACTACTGATGTCAGTATAACAGATAAGTACTGATGACCAATGAAACGTCTGAAAATCAGACAAAAAGTCTGATAAGTGTTGAGGTCAGAATGAAACAGCTGATGAGCTAAGAATTGACGACAACAGCTGATGAGAAACTTTTCTCTTCAGTTGTTTCTACAACTGCTGTTTCACTTCATACAACTGAAGCCAAAACCATGTCTTCAGTAGTTTTACAACTACTGATGACTAACACCAAATCTTCAGTTGTTTACAACACCTGAAGCCAAAACCATGTCTTCAGTAGTTTCACAACTACTGATGACTAATACCAAGTCTTCAGTTGTTACAACTTCTGAAAGTTAAAACCAGGTCTTCAGTTGTTTTCAAACAACTGATGACAGCACCAACACTTTCAGTCGTTTTATATCAGCCTTTTCTTACCCTATAAATACCTAAACTACTTTCAAACGTTTCATTAGCCGTTTTATGTCCTTCACTCTCTCAACAATGGCGACCATGAAACTCAAACCCAGACACAACTGTGTTGCCTACCTCTCGAAATCGGCCTTTTGGAACAAATTTGATAATGCCATCGATCTTATGGTAGATTCCCAGTACCGAACCGCTTTTCTTCTGAATCCTACCATATACCCCGATTCCCTAAGCCAATTCTGGACCAACGTCTCTGTGCAAACTGGTGAGAATGATAGCCAAATCACTCTCCAGTCGTTGGTTAACCAGAAACAGGTGGTCATCACTCCAGACATCATTCGACAAACCCTAAATCTACATGATGCCACCTGTGTCACAGAATACCCGAAAGGCACAACTGATATGTCTTTCATCAATAACGGGTATGAAGGAGACTTAAGTGCTACCACCATTCTGAAGAAGCACTTCCATGATGCTGAACGTCTTATATTCCACATGGTGAATGTCTGCCTTGCATCAAAAACCTCCTCATGGGATCAGATGTCCTCCCGATGGCAACAGGTATTATACTCTATCTTTGAACGACAAAATCTAAATTTTTCTGAGATAGTTTTCATGGAACTAAAGGATCTGGCTTTGAAACCTGTGGCAAACAGATGGATATTATATCCCAGGTTTCTCATGGCCATAATTTTAAATCAGCTAAAATCAGACGGCCTTGTTGGCCTTGGAGTCCCTGCTCCGGCTGTATTGCCTGAAGTATACTCCAGGCACAACTCTGACCCTACACTGAAAGGGGCTGCCCGGCTGCTAAAACCCAAGCAGCGGGAACCCACAGCCTCCACTTCCAGATCCAAAGTCCCCACCAAACCCAACACCAAAAAGCCCAAAAAGGCTACTCAGGGAGATGAGTCCCCTGAGGATGCCCCTGTACCACCAATACAGGAAACACTTACTGGTTCTAACCCCCCAGTAGTGTCAAAGACTCCACCAGCCCTAGCCGCTCAGGCATCCTCTCAACAGGATCCTGATGCAACCATAATTGGGGATACCACAATGCTGGAACCTATCTCAATTGAGAAGGTTACCATTGAAGAGCACCAGTCACCCCGGGTGCAATCTGCTTCAAACCTATCTCCAAATGCAACCGCCCCTCAAAGCCCAACCATTATAGTTGCACAAGTGCTGAGTCAGCTGCATTCCTCTCCTCCTCCCCAGAAACCAATTACAATGGGGAGAACCTCAACAGCTGAGGAAGAGGACCAAAATGCTGCTGATAACCCACAGCACAGGGTTATAATGTTCAATCTCCCCGTGTAGAGGAGGAGGTTAGAACATCTGGTGAGGCTGCCACTTCTACTGATTCAGCAAATGAACAGGATGCAGTTGGTAACATCTCTAAGACCTCACCAGAGGCAACTGCCGATGAAGGACTCAGTCCTGAGGCAGGAAGTCCCCAGAACCAAGAACAAGGGGCACATGCTACAACTGATCTACACTCAGGGCATGTACATCCTGATTCAATCAGGAGGTCAGGTGATTCAGCAAAGACTGATGATGACCTGGGCTTTTTTTCGATGTCTTAGCCCATAACACAATCCTTGAGGCTGAGGTGAGCAGACTCAAAGAACTGCTTGCCAAAATGTCTCAGGATCAAAGTCCATCTGCCCCAATAAACCCACAGATGGCACCTTCATCTGAAGGTTCACCAAACACTCAGCCACTACACTCAACTGAGCCACCAGCCACTGCTTTTGGCACCACCTCTCAGGGACAGAACCCCTCTGAGCAGATGGTTGCTACCTTTCAACATTCCTTACCTCTCATCACTCCCATCATCAATGAGATTGTGCATAAAGCCATTGATGAGAGGATCTCCTCAAATCTACAAACACTTGTTGATGATGCTGTGCAAAAGAAGCTTTCTGCCATTCAAACCCCTGAACCCAATGCACCCAAAAGGGGGAGTCTAAGGCAGTGAAAGAAAGAAAGAGAAAGAGAGTGGAAGATGAGAAACAACAAGAGAAAGAAAAGGAGTTAGAAAAGGAAAAACAGCTGATCACATACAAGAGAAAGAAAAGTGCTGAAACTCAAAAGCCTGATGAAGAGAAATCATTGGAAGATCTGGTTAAAGAAGCTGATGAAGCTCACAGCAGATCAATGGACAGAATAATAGACCAACTCTTCAGACAGGCTTTGATACAGCTACATTAGACACTGAGATCAGAAGGCTGGAGATTAAAGAGATACAAGAGAGATGGGCCAGTTACAGTGTGATGGAAAGGGAGAGGTTGGAGATAATGATCAGGTTTATTGCAAAATACTTGGGAAGATCATTAATTGAGATTAAATCATGGACCAGAGACAGTATTCTGGCAATAACCACCAGAATCTGTGCTTCTGAAGCATTCAATAAGGGTTGATTATCGAAGCCTTAGATGAAGCAGGTGCTGGGAAGAGAACTGATATGGCCAAGCTTTCCAAAGCCAAACTTACCACAAAAATGCTAGATCAGCCTTCCCAAACTCCCACTCAAAAACAACCAACCCCACAACTCTCCAAACCAATCCCTAAACCTAAACTTAAACCAACTCAACCCTCAAAACCAACTCCCTTACCCCAAAAACCACCTCAAACCACATCCAATGATGCACCCAGAAGGAGGAGAAGGGTGTTGAGGATGGAAGAAGAAGAAGAAGAAGATGATGAAGAAGACAGTCTGCCAATCTCTGCTGTTCTAAAAATACCTGAGCCCAGAAGTCAACAAATGATCACACCAGACTTTCAGAGGCAAATGGTGAAAGTTAAGATTGAAGAAGAAGAACAGCAGAAACAGCACGATGAGCAACTTTTGAAGATGGTTGACAAAGAGTTTCCTCAGTCATCATCTATACAAGCCATGAAGAAACACGCTCAAAGGCTGTATGCTCTCAGGCATACCTTTCAATATCAAAAGGAGAGAGTAAGGATTTGGCCAGACCCCAGGGTTAGTTCTAGAATTCATAAGAAATCCATACCAAGTAGATACAATGGCCAAGTGAGAAAGACCATAGATGCTGTTATTATGTTGGCCATTGTAGTCTCACCCTGGGAGATACTTGAAGACTTCAAGAGAGCCTACAAGTCAAAGATGACCCCTCAAACTCTAATGGAGAACAAAATGGTCAAGAAGGGGTTGTTATACAAGAGGCTTGAAGAGATCAAGAAAAATGAACTCCAGTTGTTATTAGAAGGGACTCACCCAGATGAATTTGCTTACAGAGAGATAACAACTGTTGAGTTGAAAAATGGAAAGACAGTAAAGTACCTATCAGAGTACTATGGCCCAGAGTTCTTCTTCGAAGGAGAAGCAGAAGAACTCACTAAGGAGGAACAAGTTGTTCTCCTTGAGGCCTACGTCAGAGAGTCTTATAGACTCATCAATGGGAAGTAGGTTTCATGGTTGGGATAACAGCTCTGTGTCCAGTTCCCCAAGACAGAGTTCCCTTCCATCCTTTGACATTCACATCTACTGAAACCTGTTCCCTGGCCTGTGCTTATCTGATATCTCTGAAGCTGATCAAGAGAGTATTTCTGCCAAGAATAAGTGGGACCTCAATAAGCTTAAAGGTTTTGGCTGCATTGGTTCAGGGGGAGTTTGTTGGACCAAAAGAACCAATGAGCCTGATCAGAAAAACCTTTAAGTCCCACAGACATTACAACAACTGAAGTAGTCTGCAACAGCTGAAGACATCAACTGATAACAAGGTCTGAAGACAAAGTCTGAAGTAAAAGAACTGAAGACAAAGTCTGAAGACAAAAGCTGAAGACAAAGACTGAAGACCAAGTTTCAGATGTTGTCACAACAGCTGAAGAAGACCTCTTCTAGTTGTGATGGTTTCCTTTCAGTAGTTATATTTTCCTTTCATTCTTTTGTAATCAGTAGTTTTATGTTTCTTGTAATCAGTACTTGTAGTTTCAGTAGTTTTAGTTTCATCTTGTACTTAGCATACTCTGAGATGTTCTCAGTTGTTGTGAACATTCTCAGTAGTTTGCTTACTTTCAGTTGTTTGTAATAATTCTGTTAATGTCACTATCAAGTGACATCAGCAGACGTCACATTCCTTTATATAAGGAATGTTGACCTAATTGTAAGGTGCGAAGCTTAGCGGCTGATATACCGAAGCATTTGTGCATGAATGATATTATCCCTTTTGCAGAAAACCCTCTTTCTCTATAACCGTGTACTGTTCCATTGAATATCTATTGTGTTCTTGCTATATTTGTCTAATTCTTGTTCTAATTCCGCTGCAATTCAACTCTAATTGATCAAACTTAGATCACTGATCCTGTCAAAGGTATCAGAGCAGGTTAATCATTGATCGGTTTACAATTGATCATTGAAATGCTATTTCGATATCTAAAGTTTGATCGAATTAGCATATTGCAAGAATTGGTTATAGAGATTGATCTTCTGCTGCTTCTGGTTATTGAATTTGAGTTTCTATCGTGGTTCATACTTGAGTTTGTTGTGGTTTTGTCTAAATCTGTTGAAATTTGATTGAATTGGTTTGAATCTGACAGAATGACCCTCCACTAACCAGATTCAAACCAATAACCGGAGTAGATCTCTATCAATCTCTATAACCAATTCTTCAAATCTGCTAATTCGATCAAACTTAATTATCGAAATAGCAATGTTTCAATGTCAATTGTTAACCGATCAATGATTAACCTGCTCTGATACCATTTGACAGGATCAGTGATCTAAGTTTGATCATTAGAGTTGAATTGCAGCGATTAGAACAAGAATTGACAAATGCAGAACACAATAATATTCAATGGAACAGTACACGGTTATAGAGAAAGAGGGTTTCTGCAAAAGGGATAATATCATTCATGCACAAGGCTTCGTATATCAGCCGCTAAGCTTCGCACCTTACAATTAGGTCAACATTCCTTATATAAAGGAAGTGATGTCTCTGAGTCACTTGATAGTGACATTTACAAATTATTACAAACACCTGAAAGTAAGCAAACTACTGAGAATGTTCACAACAACTGAGAACATCTCAGAGTGCTAAGTACAAGATGAAACTAAAACTACTGAAACTACAAGTACTGATTACAAGAAACATAAACTACTGATTACAAAAGAACTGAAAGGAAATATAACTACTGAAAGGAAACCATCACAACTACTGAAGAGGTCTTCTTCAGCTGTTGTGACACATCTGAAACTTGGTCTTCAGTCTTTGTCTTCAGCTTTTGTCTTCAGACTTTGTCTTCATTCTTTAACTTCAGACTTTGTCTTCAGACCTTGTTATCAGTTGATGTCTTCAGCTGTTGCAGACTACTTCTTGTTGTAATGTCTGTGGGACTTAAAGGTTTTTCTGATCAGGCTCATTGGTCTTTTTGGCCAACAAACTCCCCTGAACCAATGCAGCCAAACCTTTAAGCTTTTTGATGTCCCACTTATTCTTGGCAGAAATACTCTCTTGATCAGCTTTAGAGATATCAGATAAGCACAGGCCAGGGAACAGGTTTCAGTAGATGTGAATGTCAAAGGATGGAAGGGAACCTGTCTTGGGAACTGGACACAGAGCTGTTATCCCAACCATGAAACCTACTTCCCATTGATGAGTCTATAAGACTCCTGACGTGCGATTGCATTTGGAGATAGGTTTGAAGCAGATTGCACCCGGGTGACTGGTGCTCTTCAATGGTAACCTTCTCAATTGAGATAGGTTCCAGCATTGTGGTATCCCCAATTATGGTTGCATCAGGATCCTGTTGAGAGGATGCCTGAGCGGCTAGGGCTGGTGGAATCTTTGACACTACTGGGGGTTTAGAACCAGTAAGTGTTTCCTGTATTGGTGTACAGGGGCATCCTCAGGGGACTCATCTCCTGAGTAGCCTTTTTGGGCTTTTTGGTGTTGGGTTTGGTGGGGACTTGGATCTGGAAGTGGAGGCTGTGGGTTCCCGCTGCTTGGGTTTAGCAGCCGGGCAGCCCCTTTCAGTGTAGGGTCAGAGTTGTGCCTGGAGTATACTTCAGGCAATACAGCCGGAGCAGGGACTCCAAGGCCAACAAGGCCGTCTGATTTTAGCTGATTTAAAATTATGGCCATGAGAAAACCTGGGATATAATATCCATCTATTTGCTACAGGTTTCAAAGCCAGATCCTTTAGTTCCATGAAAACTATCTCAGAAAAATTTAGATTTGTCGTTCAAAGATAGAGTATAATACCTGTTGCCATCGGGAGGACATCTGATCCCATGAGGAGGTTTTGATGCAAGGCAGACATTCACCATGTGGAATATAAGACGTTCAGCATCATGGAAGTGCTTCTTCAGAATGGTGGTAGCACTTAAGTCTCCTTCATACCCGTTATTGATGAAAGACATATCAGTTGTGCCTTTCGGGTATTCTGTGACACAGGTGGCATCATGTAGATTTAGGGTTTGTCGAATGATGTCTGGAGTGATGACCACCTGTTTCTGGTTAACCAACGACTGGAGAGTGATTTGGCCATCATTCTCACCAGTTTGCACAGAGACGTTGGTCCAGAATTGGCTTAGGGAAACGGGGTATATGGTAGGATTCAGAAGAAAAGCGGTTCGGTACTGGAATCTACCATAAGATCGATGGCATTATCAAATTTGTTCCAAAAGGCCGATTTCGAGAGGTAGGCAACACAGTTGTGTCTGGGTTTGAGTTTCATGGTCGCCATTGTTGAGAGAGTGAAGGACATAAAACGGCTAATGAAACGTTTGAAAGTAGATTTAGGTATTTATAGGGTAAGAAAAGGCTGATATAAAACGACTGAAAGTGTTGGTGCTGTCATCAATTGTTTGAAAACAACTGAAGACCTGGTTTAACTTTCAGAAGTTGTAACAACTGAAGACTGGGTATTAGTCATCAGTAGTTGTGAAACTACTGAAGACATGGTTTTGGCTTCAGGTGTTGTAAACAACTGAAGATTTGGTGTTAGTCATCAGTAGTTGTAAAACTACTGAGACATGGTTTTGGCTTCAGTTGTATGAAGTGAAACAGCAGTTGTAGAAACAACTGAAGAGAAAAGTTCTCATCAGCTGTTGTCGTCAATTCTTAGCTCATCAGCTTTTCATTCTGACCTCAACACTTATCAGACTTTTTGTCTGATTTTCAGACGTTTCATTGGTCATCAGTACTTATCTGTTATACTGACATCAGTAGTTGTAACTACATCAGTAGTTGTAACCACATCAGTTCTTTTCAACAGATAGAGTACTTCAGTCCTTTTAAGTATTTAGTCTTCAGTAGTTATGAACTACTGAGATACAAGAACTTATCAGTACTTATTTGTGACAATAGTATACGAATGCTCATCAGTACTTGTTGACTGAGATCATCAGTAGTTGTCACTTATTCTAGCTGCAGCATACCAAGCCTTAACACTAGGTTTTGGAAAGTTGAACTGTCCAAAGGCCTAGTAAATATGTCTGCAAGCTCATCAGCACTAGGAACAAACTTTGGATCAATCAGACCATTTTCAAAACAATCCCTAATAAAATGGTGTCTGATCTCAATATGTTTGGTCCTAGAGTGCTGGACTGGATTCTTGACAATACAAAGAGCTGAAGCACTATCCATTAGTAATGGAGTCTTAGTCTCTGTAATGCCATAATCCAATAATTGATTCTGAAGCCAGAGTACCTGAGATGTACAACTTGCAGCAGCAATGTACTCGGCTTCAGCAGTGGATGTAGCAACAAATGTTTGTTTCTTACTCTGCCAAGAAACCAAACAGTTGCCTAGGAATTGACATCCACCAGAAGTTGATTTTCTAGTTAATTTACACCCTGCATAGTCACTATCAGAAAAAGCAACTAATTTGCAAGAGTGCCCAGTGGAATACCAAAGACCTAGAGATTGAGTCCTTGCAGATATCTAAAGATCCTCTTGACTGCAATCAAATGAGACTCTTTAGGAGCAGCCTGAAATCTACACAAACACAAGTTGCAAACATAATATCTGGTCTAGAAGCTGTTAAGTACATCAAGGACCCAATCATACATCTGTAAAGTGTTTCATCAACAGCTTTACCTTTCTGATCTGCATCCAGTTGTGTGGTGCTGCACATTGGAGTAAACAGGGCTTACAGTTTTGTAAATCAAACTTTTCAAAAGACTCTTTGTGTATTTTGACTATGAATGAAAGTTCCATCAAGCCTTTGTTTGATTTGCAAACCTAGAAAGAACTGTAATTCTCCCATGGCACTCATTTCGATTTTTGTTGCATCAACTTTGTAAATGCATCACACAACAGTGGATCAGAAGATGCACAAATATATCATCAACATAAATTTGAACAAGGAGCTTATGCTGACACCACCTTTCTTAATGATAAAGTTTTATCTATGGAGCCTCTATGAAATTATTCTGAAGAAGAAAATTTGACAGTGGTTCATACCAGGCTCTAGGAGCTTGTTTCACCCATAAAGGCCTTATCAAGTTTATTACACCCAATCAGGATGTTTATATCCTCAAACCTGGTGGTTGCACACATAAACATCTTCTTTCTTTTATTTTACCATATAAAAATGCACTTTTGACATCCATTTGAAAAACTTTACAGATTGTGGAATGCAGCATAGGCTAAGAACAATCTAATTGCCTCCATCTGGCTACAGGGGCAAAGATTTCATCATAATCAATACCTTCTTCTGTGAAAACCCCTGGACAACCAGTTCTGGCCTTGTTCTTGACAATTTGCCCATTTTCATCTGTTTTATTCCTACACACCCATTTAGTGCCTATTGCACACTTACCTGGGGGTAGAGGAACCTTCCCACACTTGCTGCTTTGAACTGAAGAAGCTCAAGCTGCATGGCATCAACCCATCCATTGTCTCTTATGCAATATGATAGTTCTTTGGCTCTTGCTGACTGATAAGAGGCATAGAAGCAGAAGTTGGACACTTGACTTCTAGTTGAGACACCACAGCATTGATATCACCAATGATTTGAGACATTGGTGATTCTTCAGCTCTTGGTACACATGAGATCTTTGCAAGTGTTTGTAGCACGCTCAGCAGCAAACAGATGTTGATCCAGATTCTTGAAACCAAGTATTAGATGGCAAGTCAAATGAAGTAGAGGATTCAGAAATCTCATCAGCATTTGTTGTGGATGGTGCTACTGAAGCTACAGGACATCAAGTTTAGTAGACTCAGGCAGTTGATCACTTAACTTGAATAGGTATAGGGATCATCATCAACATCAGTACCACCAGATGGATGACTAGCTGCAGAAGGTGATAATTCACATGATCTGCAACAGCTGGAGGCTGATAAGGAACATATTGCAGTATGTCCAGATCAAACAACTCCACAGGTTTTGTGGATTTTGTCCTTAGGAATTCATTGGGATTTTGTCCTTAGGAGATTCATTGAACTTCATATGCAAGGTTTCTTCAACCATCTTTGTTCTGCAGTTGAACACTCTGTAAGCCTTGCAAGTGGATGAATACCCAACAAATACCCTGCATCCACCTTAGAATCAAACTTTTGGAGTTGATCCTTTGTGTTGAGAATGTAACAAGGACACCCAAATGCTTTGAAGAATGAAATTAGAGGAGCCAAATGATGTAGAACTTCATAAGGAGTCTTCATCAACCTCTGATTCACTAAAGCTCTATTTTGCACATAGCATGCTGTGTTGACAGCTTCAGCCCAAAAGGTCAGTGGCAAACCAGAGTCAGCCAACATGGACCTTGCAGCTTCAATTAGGGTCCTGTTCTTTCTCTCCACTACTCCATTTTGTTCTGGAGTCCTTGGGATGCTATACTGCCTCTTGATTCCTTTTGAAAGTAGAAATCATCAAGTGTATGGTTTCTAAATTCAGTTCCATTATCACTTCTTATACACTTGACTGATAGGGAATACTGCTTCTCAACATACAACACAAAGTTAATAATTGTCTGAGCAGCCTCATCCTTTGAATGCAAGAAGAAGGTCCATACAAATCTGGAGTAATCATCCACAATTACCACACAGTATTTCTTCTTTGCCATGCTCATTACTCTCACAGGACCAAAGAGATCCATGTGCAGTAATTGCAAGCAGGCAGTGGACTTTGGTTCTTCTATAGGAGGGAATGAAACTTTGTGTTGTTTTCCTTTTAAACAAGCAGTGCAGGTTTCATCACAGTGGAACTCCTTTATTGGTAGACCTCTCACTAAACTATTGTGGATCAGCTGATTCATGTTTTTGAGATTAACATGACCCAGCCTTCTATGCCACAGTTTAGATTCCTGAGGAGAGGCCTTGGAGAACAGGCAAGGATGACCTTTTAAATCAATCTTCTTTGAAAAATCCAAGGCATATACTCTTCCTATCCTGTTGGCCTTCAGGAGAGTATGTTCATCCAATACCTTGTCAATCAGCCTCAGAACTTTGGAAGACAGAATTCGGCAGTTCGGCTTGTGAAAAGTGCAACATGCCCTTTATCACACATCTGACTGACACTCAGTAGATTATACTTGAGATTCTCCACATGGTTAACATCATCAAATCTGATTTCTCCATTTGACACAAATCCTTTCCCGATGATGTAACCCTTAGCATCATTTCCAAATGAGACAAATCCCTTCTTTCCTTGAGAGTAGTCATTAAGAAGAGAACTGCTCCCAGTCATATGCATAGATCCTCCACTGTCTACATACCAGATGCTTCTTTGGCATGCTGAAGAACCCTGCATTTATCATAAGAAACTAGTTAGCTTTAGAGACCCAAACCTTTTTGGTTTTGGGTCTGTTTTCATCAACAGATTTAACCATAACTTGTTTCTCATGATTAACAGCTGATGAAGGTGGAGATGGTGCTGAAATGGATTTCTTAGATTTGGGCTTGGATTTCCTTTTCAGTGGTTTGATCACAGGTGCATCTAGTTGGTTAACTCTCCCCAACAAATGCTGAACCATCATAACAAGTTGTGTCTGATTTGTTGCTAAAGCCTTCAGCTCATTTGACACATCAGTACTTGTTTTTGATGAGTTCCTGTGACCCACCATTTCCTCCTTCTTGAAATTCACAGACTTAGTCTGATGTTTATCATGAGGAACACTATCAGCTGTTTTCTGATAAACCCCATCCTTCTTTTTGGATTTTGGTGAGGCCTTGGGTTTATCAGTTTGAGATGACTGTGGTACAAACTTGGTCTCAAACTCATTTTTCATTTTATTAATCTCTTCTTTAATGAGCTTATCTCTGTTGAGTTTGGAACCCTTTTTGTACCAGCATTCATCAGATAGATGATTGAATTTACCACATATTTCACATGGCTTATTCTTCATCTTGGATTGATCAACTGGTGAAGTGGAAACTACTGAAGGTGTGATCTTCAGTACTTTCCTCCTTTCAGTACTTGTGTTAAGTACTGAAGGATCTGTAACAACTGAAGACTTGTTCTTCAGCTGTTCTCTATCCGTCCTGAAAGACCGTATGATAGATTCCTCAGCAGTTGTTAATCCTTTTATTTCAGCAGATTTGAAATGCTTTTCAGATGTTGTGACTTGCCCTTCAGTACTTGGAGTACTTTGAGGGACAACAACTGAATTGCTCAGCTTCATGTGTTTATCAGCATTTAAACCATCAGGCAATTGATTTGCTGAGATCTTAACACTGACTTCATCCTCTAATTTTGTATTATCATTTGAGGATGAATTACATGATGATGTGGTTTGGAAATTACTTTCACCTTCAGATTTTACTATTGATTTTGAAGTAAAATCAGTAGGTGGTGCAGTATGATTGTAACCTATTCCAAACTTCACATTTGAAGCTGTTTGCTTGCTGAGAAGCATTTCAAATCCCTTGCAGGATGTTACCCAGCGGTCACACTCAACTTGGGTAGCTGCAAGTGTCTCTTTGAGACTTCTGTGGTTCTCAAGTATGACCTCTACCTTAGCCTTTTCATCATTAAGTTGGCATTTAAGCTTGTAAATCTCATCATCTTTGTCATTAAGAGCAGACTCATACTCAGCTTTTCTTTTAGAAATAGTTTTCTCAAGCTCAAGATTTTGATTGATTAAAGCTACATTTGCCTCTCTAATAGAGACAAAGGCAGCTATGCATGATTCAGAACATAACTTGGCTTTAGCCTCAGAAGATACCTGGCTTACCTGTGAAGATGATGCATTGGAGAAGGAACCCTCAGTAGACTCCAGGGCCATGAGAGCAAGATTCCCAAAAGGATGTTTACCACCATGTTGACCAACACCAGCAAATAATTACTCATTGAAACCAGAAAGATCATCTGGTAAGCTGCTCCAGTCAACAACTCCTAGTGTGAAGAAGCTGTGACGAGGTTGAGATTGTGATGGAGATGGTTGAGGCTCAGGTAGGGCTTGAGGTTGTTGTGCTATAGGAACTTGAACTGGATTTGGCTGTGGCATGTAATAGCAGGGATATGGATATGGCATTGGACCCTGAGGGACAAAATATGCAGGAGATTGAGGTTGTGAGTGATGACCAGAACTAGCAGGATGTTGCCCTTTGTTTTGTGAACTATTGCTTGGAAAGGTCACAAAGGGTGCAGAGGAGTTAGATCCAGTTGATCTACACTCTCTTGCAAAGTGCCCAAGCCTGTGGCATTTGTGACACCTCAACTTACTCTTGTCAAAACCAACTTTGGTTTTGCCAGAGAGTCCTGGAAATTTCCTACCAGTTCTCTTGTAGAACTTTTGAGATCTGATATTGATCAAGGCCATTTGGCTCAAAATATCCATCTCTTCTAAATCATCATCAGCAATACCCTTCAAATCATCCATGATAAAGCATAAATTATCACTATTACACCCAGAATGACTGTCAACACCAACAAATGCATGATCAGAACTGTTTGAAGAGAAATCTATATGCTCATCATAATGGCTTTCTGATCCAGCATATTCTGACTCATGACCGACCAAGGCAGTGTTCTCTGGTACAAAGTGTGAGCTTTCCTGATGATGCCAGTTTCCTTTTCTGCTCTATCTCTTTTTCAAATGTAAGTAGTTTCCCATGGAGTTGGGTGAGAGATAGGCTATCCAGATTTGCACTGGAGCGTAGGACAATGGTGTATGTGTCCCATCTCTCAGGCAGTGATCTGAGGAATCTGTTGTTCAATTAATATCTTGAAAAATATAAAAATAAATACATTAACAGATTTTAAAGATAGTCTAAAAGAAGAAGATTATAAGCAAAAGATCAATGATGAAATCATGAAATTATCTAAGTTTGCTAATAAGCCGACTCAAAGGATGTATTATTATCCTAGACCTACTCCACAGGATGTTCTAATAGAAGAACAAGAATACGTAATTAGTAATTCGTATAGTGGAAAAATGATCTATGAATGGAACATAGATGGTCAAACAGAATGGCAGATTTATAATACTGTCCATAGGATGCTTATGTATAGCACTATTTGTCAGAATAATAAAAATACGACTAAGACAATAGCTCAAATGATTATATCAGGTTTTACAGGCCAACTTAAAGGTTGGTGGGATAATTATCTATCAGATTCAGATAGACAAGAAATCCTCAATAGTACAAAAGAGGATAATGGGGTTGTAGTTAACAACTCAGTTTATACTTTGATAGTTAATATAATAGAACATTTTACAGGCAGATGGTCTGATAATTCGGAAATATTAGGACTCTTCTACAAAATCTTAAGTGCAGAACCTTAACATCTTTTAGGTGGTATAAAGATACTTTTCTAAGTAAAGTAATAGAACTCCCAGAGTCTAATAGCTCACATTGGAAGTCAAAATTCGTAGATGGCCTCCCTTATCTATTTGCTGAAAGAGTTAGGAATAACCTAAGAAAAGGAGAAATTAGTATAAATTATGATGATTATACATATAGCAAGTTAATAGGAACTTGTATTCAAGAAGGTTTAAATTTATGTAATGAAATAAAATTAAACCAACAAATTAAGAAACATTTATAAATGAAAAGATACAATTAGGTGAATTCTGTAGTCAATTTGGTATAGAAGAAACCTCTAGTAATTCTAAGAAAATTAAAAAATCTAATCCCTACCAACATCAGAAGAGAAAAAGGAAAAGGAAAGATAGAAAGAATAGAAGAATTCAAAAATACGAAGAACATAAACCTTCGTATAAAATATATAAGTCTAAATTAATCTGTAAGAAATGTGGAAAAATAGGTCATACAGCAAAAACTTACTGAGTTAGAAAGAAGCTTAATAAGCTAGAAGATGAAGATTTAAAAAATCAAATATCAAAAATATTATTAGAATCAGATACTGAATCTGACCAATCTTCAAATGAAGATTTAAATATTTTAGAAAATGAGAGCTTATACTCTTCCTCTGAAAAAGAAAACTGTTGTAAAAACAATTGCTGTAATAATACTTCAGAAGAAGAAGAAGAAAATATTTATCAAATAATTTTACAATTTAAAAATATGGAAATAAATGTATTGACAAGTGAAATACTTGAATTATTAAAAGTAATAGATGATCCACAGATTAAAGAGAAGATAATCTTTTCATATATGGAGAAACAAGAAGAAGGTACTTCTTGTTCAAATTTTAAAGATCAAAAACCGTTTTCTCTGGCGGAATTAAAAATTCAATTAAACCAGAGAAATAGAGATAAAAAACATGTTGATATACAACAATTAAAGAAAGAAATTGATAATTTAAAATCAGAAATAAAAATTTTACAACAAAATAATAAAGAATTAGACAATAGAATAATATGTCTAGAAAAAGATAAATTAAATATACAACCAATAGAAGAATCAGAATTATATCTGAAAAATATAAGAGAAATTATTACTTCGCAAAAATAGCATGAAAAAATCAAGCTACTAATAGGAAATGACTTATTAATAGAAGTAGTTGCACTCTTTGATAGCGGTGCAGATTTAAATTGCATACAGGAATGATTGATTCCTACGAAATACTATTATAAAACTACATATACTCTCAGTCAAGCTGAGAAAGAAAAATTAGAGGTAAATTATAAAATCCCTCAAGCTTTTATTTGTCAAAATAATACTTGTATTAGTACAAGTTTTGTACTAGTAAAAAATCTTGGTAACCAGGTTATACTTGGAAGCCCTTTTTTAAATAAAATATTTTCTTTAAAAAATGTAGATCGTACTGGAATAACTGGTACGTATGAAGGAAAAGAAATTATTTTTAAATTCATTTCAAATCCAATGACAAGAACATTAAATAATTTAAAAGAAGAATTGCTGAGAGTAAAAATAAATCAAATTGATTTTCTACAAAAATAAATATTTTCTTTAAATATTCAAGAGAGATTAAATAATCTAAAATTACAAGAAAAAATTAAATTAATAGAACACCAGTTTAGTTTACAAATATGTAATGATCATCCCAATGCTTTCTGGGATAGAAAGAAATATATTGTTTCTCTTCCATATGAAGAAAATTTTAATGATAGCCAAATTCCGACCAAGGCACGGCCTTGTCAAATGAATTCTGAATATATGGAATTATGCAAACAAGAGATAAAATCTAAACAAGAATTTAATTAGAAATTCAAAGTCTCCTTGGTCATGTACAGCCTTTTATGTTAATAAACATTCCGAACAGGAAAGAGGCATACCCAGATTGATTATTAATTATAAACCACTAAATAAAGTATTAAAATGGATTAAGTATCTTATACCTAATAAGAAAGATTTATTAGACAAATTATACGCGTCAAATATATTTTCTAAATTTGATTTAAAGTCAGTATACTGGCAAATACAAATTGAAGAAAAAGACAGGTATAAAACTGCTTTTACAGTACCTGTTGGGCATTACAAATGGAATGTTATACCATTTGGATTACAAAATGCTCCTTTAGAATTTCAAAATATTATGAATGACATTTTCATTCCTTATAGTGAATTCATTATTTTTATATTGACGATATCTTTGTATTTTCAAAGGATATTGAAACTCATTTTAAACATTTAGAGATATTCAAAAATATAATTTTAAAAAATTGTTTACTCATATCTAGACCAAAGATGTCCCTCTTTCAAACTAAAATCAGATTTTTAGGTCATAATATTAACCAAGGAAATATAATTCCAATCAATAGAAGTATTGAATTTGATTCTAAATTTCCAGATAAAATTCTGGATAGAACCCAATTACAAAGATTTCTTGGAAGTTTAAATTATATTCTTCCTTATTATAAAAATCTAGCAGAAGATACTGCTTTACTATACGACAGGCTAAGGAAAAATCCCAAGCCATGGTCTATTGATCATACTAAAGCAGTACAAAAGATTAAGCAAAAGGTTCAAAACCTTCCTTGCTTAATGATAGCAAACCCCGAAATGGGAAAAAATTGTTGAAACTGATGCTTCAGATATAGGGTATGGAGGTATATAAAACAGATATCTCCACTTAATAAACAAGAATATCAGGTTTCATTCTGGAAAATGGAATGAAAGCCAAAAGAATTATGCAACTGTTGCAAAAGAGATTCTTGCAATAGTAAAATGTGTTTTAAAATTTCAAGATGATTTATTCAATAAGAAATTTATAATTAAAACTGAGTGTAATGCAGCTAAATACATGTTTAACAAAGATTTTAAACATGATGTTTCTAAGTAGATGTTTGCTAGATGGCAATCTCATCTTCCACCTTTTGATTTTGAAATAATTTATAAAAAAGAAACTGATAATAGTCTTCCTGATGTTCTTACCAGAGAATATTTGAATCAATGAGTCATCCTAAAGGAGTTTTGCGAAAGACAATATTTATGATTATTAGAAAAAAGGATGAAATCCAATTAGAATTAATTGCAGTAAATGATAATATCCAAGAAATAAAAGAAATTCCATTTTTTATCAAATGAAGCAAAAAATTATGCTATTAAACAGATTGAATATCGGATAAGATCCTTAAATAAACAACTAAAGGATCTAAAATATAAAGAGATAATACTTTCTTGTGGATAAACATTTTAATCCTTATGTTTAAGTTTTCAGGAATGATCCCCTGGGAAAGGGGAAGAGGTCGTGGAAGATCTTCCCCTTATAGAGGAAGAGGAGCAGAAAGAATTATCCATCAAATGGGTAATAAAAAGCTTATAGCTATGGATAATGCATCATCCTCTTCAAAACCTCAATTTGATGAAAAACTTTTAAAGAGTTTTTAGCCTATAAAGCAGCTCAGAGTCAAACATCTGAAGAAACAACATCATATGCTCAAGCTGCTAGTGATAATGATGATGAAAACTGAATTCATAATCCAAAAAAGGATGTTATACTCCTTCTTGATCACAAAGATAAAAAATGGAGTGATCAACCTTGGTTTATAATCAAGAGATATTTTGATACTGGATTCTATCCAACTGAGACTTATAAGTTCAGAACATATTATGAGGAAATCCTCAAAGCCACAAATTGTGAGCTTACCCATTATATGGGAGGAAATAAAACAATAAGTTTTAGCAAAATAATAATCAAACAGATCATATTTGTTGAAAATTGGGAAATATCTCCATTAAAAGACAGGGAAATTTTTCACCCTGAAACAAAAACTCCCATTAGATATAACTATTGGGATTACGTGAGTGCCTTTCATAAAGCATTCCTATTTGAAAACCAAAATTATAAACATTCTTGGTTTATCAAAATATGTTCTAAAATTTATGAATAGGATATTCCGATTTGGTTTTATAAATGGTGGCAGTCATACGGTCCATCAATTAATATCTTTAATAAAGATTCATAAAAATTTAAAACCTTATACACCCAATGGGTGGAGTTATCTCCTGCCTTAATAGAGGCACAACATGATAACAATTTCATTGAGGGAATGGCCTCATTATACTTCTTTGTCCAATTCAGTATTCTATGGATATGGAAGTGGTTATCAGAAACTAATTATACTGGTGAAAATATGTTCTGTCTAAAAAGAACATATATGATAAAATTCTGGAAACAGATGATGAAGATTGAAGACGGCAAGATTAAATGCCAAGAAACAATAGATCATATTCAACAGAGATTGAATCATATCAACAACAAAAAGAAAATCAACAACAGAGGGAATCTCCTAGTCCCTTCCAACATATTATTAGAAAATTAAAAATGACTACAGGTACTGAAAATCTCAGTCAAGAGAAACTTCTACATCAATACATGAAAGAAGTTAAAAAAGATATAGCTAAGCACTTTAAGAAAAATGAAGCTTCATCAAGCTCAAGACTGTCTGTATCAAACTCTTCTCAAATAGGGGAAGATACTCAGCTGTATCAAGACAGTTAAGAAGAAGACAAGTCTATGGATGATGAAACTTATGCCAAAATGATGGCAGAATTAGACGAAAAATTTGGTCCAGTTGATACACCAGAAAAAACAAAAAACAAGAGGACACAATATGCCCTACAAGGAAGAAAAGAAGGATCAATAATTCACCCTCATAATTGGCCGACAAACAATTTTGTTTGCATGTTACATTATTGTAGCTTTTACAGTTTACTTTTTGACTTATGATACAAAACGCGTTATACGCAATTATAAGCGAATATTCGCTGTAATATCCGGTGCTAGAGCCTCTATATAAAGAGGACTTAGTGTTTAGTTAGAGACACCGGTTTTCAGAACCACTCTTCTCTTCTCTTGTAACCTTTTCTTGTAAAAATCTCCAGCAATAATATTTAAAGTTTAAAAGTTTAAGAATCAAGTCTTTATTTCTGGTAATTTTTCTATACTTTCTTATTTATATTTGTATGATCGCCTCGCTTAGAGGCTAAACCTGTAAGTGTTGGAACATCACCATGCAAGGCAGATTATCATAATAAAAAAGAGATCTTAAACCTGGACAAGGTAAAACTTTAAGAGGAATCGTGGGAAAAGATTATAGCTCATCTAAGATGTTAATGTGGGTGGTCGAACTCTGAGGACCCGTTTAAGCCAAAAAGCCAAGAAGGCGTGGGGCGTTTTAGGTCTGACCTTCACTGACCACATATTAGCATCCTGGACAACGACTGTGTAAAATCACCAAAGTTCCATCGTTTCTCTTGATCTTTTGTCTTTTCGTCCAAGTTTAATGGTTTCCTTCTCTTTTCCCATAAAAGGTCCTGCCTTGCATGGTATCAAAGCCATGGCTCTGATACCATAAAAGGTCCTGCCTTGCATGGTATTAGAGCCATGGTATTCTGTTGATGTATGAGTGTATAGGAAAAGAGAAGGAAACCATTAAACTTGGACGAAAAGACAAAAGATCAAGAGAAACGATGGAACTTTGGTGATTTTACACAGCTGTTGTCCAGGATGCTAATATGTGGTCAGTGAAGGTCAAACCCAAAACGCCCCACGCCTTCTTGGCTTTTTGGCTTAAACGGGTCCCCAAAGTTCGACTACCCACATTAACATCTTAGATGGGCTATAACCTTTTCCCACGATTCCTCTTAAAGTTTTACCTTGTCCAGGTTTAAGATCTCTTTTTTATTATGATAATCTGTTGAGCATGGTGATGTTCCAACACTTAGAGGTTTAGCCTCTAAGTGAGGCGATCATACAAATATAAATAAGAAAGTATAGAAAAATTACCAGAAATGAAGACTTGATTCTTAAACTTTTAAACTTTAAATATTATTGCTGAAGATTTTTACAAGAGAAGGTTACAAGAGAAGAGAAGAGTGGTTCTGAAAACCGGTGTCTCTAACTAAACACTAAGTCCTCTTTATATAGAGGCTCTAGCACCGGATATTACAGCGAATATTCGCTTATAATTGCATATAACGCGTTTTGTATCATAAGTCAAAAAGTAAACACTAAAAACTACAATAATGTAACATGCAAACAAAATTGTTTGTCGGCCATTTATGAGGGTGAATTATTGATCCTTCTTTTCTTCCTTGTAGGGCCTATTGTGTCCTTTTGTTTTTTGTTTTTTCTGGAGTATCAACCGGACCGAATTCTTCGTCTAATTCTGCCATCATTTTGGCATAAGTTTCATCATCCATAGACTTGTCTTCTTCTTGACTGTCTTGATACAGCTGAGTATCTTCCCCTATTTGAGAAGAGTCTGATACAGACAGTCTTGAGCTTGATGAAGCTTCATTTTTCTTGAAGTGCTTAGCTATATCTTTTTTAACTTCTTCCATGTATTGATGTATAAGTTCCTCTTGACTGAGATTTTCAGTACCTGTAGTCATTTTTAATTTTCTAATAATATGTTGGAAGGGACTAGGAGATTCCCTCTGTTGTTGATTTTTATTTTGTTGTTGATATGATTCAATCGTCTGTTGAATATGATCTATTGTTTCTTGGCATTTAATCTTGCCGTCTTCAATCTTCATCATCTGTTTCCAGAATTTTGTCATATATGTTCTTTTTAGATAGAACATATTTTCACTAGTATAATCAGTTTCTGGTAACCACTTCCATATCCATGGAATATTGAATTGGACAAAGAAGTGTAATGAGGACATTCCCTCAATGAAATTGTTATCATGTTGTGCCTCTATTAAAGCAGGAGATAACTCCACCCATTGGGTGTATAAGGTTTTAAATCTTTGTGAATCTTTATTAAAGATATTAATTGATGGACCGTATGACTGCCACCATTTATAAAACCAAATCGGAATATCCGATTCATAAATTTTAGAACATATTTTGATAAACCAAGAATGTTTATAATTCTGGTTTTCAAATAGGAATGCTTTATGAAAGGCACTCACATAATCCCAATAGTTATATCTAATGGGAGTTTTTGTTTCAGGGTGAAAAATTTCCTGTCTTTTAATGGAGATATTCCCCAATTTTCAACAGATATAGTCTGTTTGATTATTATTTTGCTAAAACTTATTGTTTTATTTCCTCCCATATAATGGGTAAGCTCACAATTTGTGGCTTTGAGGATTTCCTCATAATATGTTCTGAACTTATAAGTCTCAGTTGAATAGAATCCAGTATCAAAATATCTCTTGATTATAAACCAAGGTTAATCACTCCATTTTTTATCTTTGTGATCAAGAAGGAGTATAACATCCTTTTTTGGATTATGAATCCAGTTTTCATCATCATTATCACTAGCAGCTTGAGCATATGATGTTGTTTCTTCAGAGGTTTGACTCTGAGCTGCTTTATAGGCTAAAAACTCTTTAAAAGTTTTTTCATCAAATTGAGGTTTTGAAGAGGATGATGCATTATCCATAGCTATAAGCTTTTTATTACCCATTTGATGGATAATTATTTCTGCTCCTCTTCCTCTATAAGAGGAAGATCTTCCACGACCTCTTCCCCTTTCCTAGGGGATCATTCCTGAAAACTTAAACATAAGGATTAAAATGTTTATCCACAAGAAAGTATTATCTCTTTATATTTTAGATCCTTTAGTTGTTTATTTAAGGATTTTATCCGATATTCAATCTGTTTAATAGCATAATTTTTTGCTTCATTTGATAAAAATGGAATTTCTTTTATTTCCTGGATATTATCATTTACTGCAATTAATTCTAATTGGATTTCATCCTTTTTTCTAATAATCATAAATATTGTCTTTCGCAAAACTCCTTTAGGATGACTCATTGATTCAAATATTCTCTGGTAAGAACATCAGAAAGACTATTATCAGTTTCTTTTTTATAAATTATTTCAAAATCAAAAGATGCAAGATGAGATTGCCATCTAGCAAACATCTGCTTAGAAACATCATGTTTAAAATCTTTGTTAAACATGTATTTAGCTGCATTACACTCAGTTTTAATTATAAATTTCTTATTGAATAAATCATCTTGAAATTTTAAAACACATTTTACTATTGCAAGAATCTCTTTTGCATATACCTCCATACCCTATATCTGAAGCATCAGTTTCAACAATTTTTTCCCATTCTAGGTTTGCTATCATTAAGCAAGAAAGGTTTTGAACCTTTTGCTTAATCTTTTGTACTGCTTTAGTATGATCAATAGACCATGGCTTGGGATTTTTCCTTAGCCTGTCGTATAGTAAAGCAGTATCTTCTGCTAGATTTTTATAATATGGAAGAATATAATTTAAACTTCCAAGAAATCTTTGTAATTGGGTTCTATCCAGAATTTTATCTGGAAATTTAGAACCAAATTCAATACTTTTATTGATTGAAATTATATTTTTTTGGTTAATATTATGACCTAAAAATCTGATTTTAGTTTGAAAGATGGACATCTTTGGTCTAGATATGACTAAACCATTTTTTAAAATTATATTTTTGAATATCTTTAAATGTTTAAAATGAGTTTCAATATCCTTTGAAAATACAAAGATATCGTCAATATAAACAATAATAAATTCACTATAAGGAATGAAAATGTCATTCATAATATTTTGAAATTCTGAAGGAGCATTTTTTAATTCAAATGGCATAACATTCCATTCGTAATGCCCAACAGGTACTGTAAGAGCAGTTTTATACCTCTCTTTTTCTTCAATTTGTATTTGCCAGTATCCTGACTTTAAATCAAATTTAGAAAATATATTTGACTCGTATAATTTGTCTAATAAATCTTTCTTATTAGGTATAGGATACCTAATCCATTTTAATACTTTATTTAGTGGTTTATAATTAATAACCAATCTGGGTACGCCTCTTTCCTGTTCGGAATGTTTATTAACATAAAAGGCTGTATATGACCAATGAGACTTTGAATTTCTAATTAAATTCTTGTTTAAAAGAGATTTTATCTCTTGTTTACATAATTCCATATATTCAGAATTCATTTGACAAGGTCGTGCCTTGGTTGGAATTTGGCTATCATTAAAGTTTTCTTCATATGGAAGAGAAACAATATGTTTCTTTCTATCCTAGAAAGCATTGGGATGATTATTACATATTTGTAAACTAAACTGGTGTTCTATTAATTTAATCTTTTCTTGTAATTTTGGATTATTTAATCTCTCATGAATATTTAAAGAAAATATTTCTTTTTGTAAAAAATCAATTTGATTTATCTTTGCTCTCAGCAATTCTTCTTTTAAATTATTTAATGTTCTTGTCATTGGATTTGAAATGAATTTAAAAATAATTTCTTTTCCTTCATACGTACCGGTTATTCCAGTACGATCTACATTTTTTAAAGGAAATATTTTATCAAAAAAGGGCTTCCAAGTATAACATGGTTACCGAGATTTTTTACTAGTACAAAACTTGTACTAATACAAATATTATTTTGACAAATAAAAGCTTGAGGGATTTTATAATTTACCTATAATTTTTCTTTCCCAGCATTACTGAGAGTATGTGTAGTTTTATAATAGTATTTCGTAGGAATCAATCATTCCTGTATGCAATTTAAATCTGCACCGCTATCAAAGAGTGCAACTACTTCTATTAAGAAGTCATTTCCTATTAGTAGCTTGATTTTTTCATACCATTTTTGCGAAGTAATAATTTCTCTTATATTTTTCAGATATAATTTTGATTATTCTTTTGGTTGTATATTTAATTTATTTTTTTCTAAACATATTATTCTATTGTCTAATTCTTTATTATTTTGTTATAAAATTTTTATTTCTGATTTTAAATTATCAATTTTTTTCTTTAATTGTTGTATATCAACAGGTTTTTTATCTCTATTTCTCTGGTTTAATTGAATTTTTAATTCCGCCAGAGAAAACGGTTTTTGATCTTTAAAATTTGAACAAGAAGTACCTTCTTCTTGTTTCTTCATATATGAAGAGGTTATCTTCTCTTTAATCTGTAGATTATCTATTACTTTTAATAATTCAAGTATTTCACTTGTCAATACATTTATTTCCATATTTTTAAATTGTGAAATTATTTGATAAATATTTTCTTCTTCTTCTGAAGTATTATTACAGCAATTATTTTTATAACAGTTTTCTTCTTCAGAGGAAGAGTATAAGCTCTTATTTTCTAAAATATTTAAATCTTCATTTGAAGATTGGTCAGATTCAGTATCTGATTCTAATAATATTTTTGATATTTGATTTTTTAAATCTTCATCTTCTAGCTTATTTAGCTTCTTTCTAACCCAGTAAGTTTTTGCTGTGTGACATATTTTTCCACATTTCTTACAGATTAATTTAGACTTATATGTTTTATACGAAGGTTTATGTTCTTCGTATTTTTGAATTCTTCTATTCTTTCTATCTTCTCTTTTCCTTTTTCTCTTCTGATGTTGGTAGGGATTAGATTTCTTAATTTTCTTAGAATTACTAGAGGTTCCTTCTATACCAAATTGACTACAGAATTCACCTAATTGTTTCTTTTCATTTAAAGAATGTTTCTTAATTTGTTGGTTTAATTTTATTTCATTAAATAAATTTAAACCTTCTTGAATACAAGTTCCTATTAACTTGCCATATGTATAATCATCATAATTTATACTAATTCCTCCGTTTCTTAGGTTATTCCTAACTCTTTCAGCAAATAGATAAGGGAGACCATCTACGAATTTTGACTTCCAATGTGAGCTATTAGACTCTGGGAGTTCCATTACTCTACTTAGGAAAGTATCTTTATACCACCTAAAAGATGTTAAGGTTCTATACTTAAGATTTTGTAGAACAGTTCTAATATTTTCTGAATTATTAGACCATCTGCCTGTAAAATGTTCTATTATATTAACTATCAAAGTATAAACTAAGTTGTTATCTACAACCCCATTATCCTCTTTTGTACTATTGAGAATTTCTTGTCTATCTGAATCTGATAGATAATTATACCACCAACCTTTAAGTTGGCCTGTAAAACCTGATATAATCATTTGAGCTATTGTCTTAGTCGTATTCTTATTATTCTGACAAATAGTGCTATACATAAGCATCCTATGGATAGTATTATAAATCTGCCCTTCTGTTTGACCATCTATGTTTCATTCATAGATCATTTTTCCACTATACGAATTACTAATTACGTATTCTTGTTCTTCTATTAGAACATCCTGTGGAGTAGGTCTAGGATAATAATACATCCTTTGAGTCGGCTTATTAGCAAATTTAGATAATTTCGTGATTTCATCATTGATCTTTTGCTTATAATCTTCTTCTTTTAGACTATCTTCAAAATCTGTTAATGTATTTATTTTTAGATTTTTCAAGATATTAATTGAATCATTTAATGTTTGCAAAAGGTTTTCTTCAGACTTCGTTTTGAAATCTGTTACCTTAGGAGGTAATTGAATACTAGGAGTAGCAATAGACTCTTTATTTTTTATCTGGTCTTCTATTATGACATTTTGTTTTTTATCTGGTCTTTTATCTGATTCGGTTAGTTCCGGATCTACTCTAATTCCTCGAACTATATTATCCGAGTTTATTCTTAATTCATCTATTTTTCTTTCAGGAAATTCTACCTTGATCCTAGATGTTGATTCCCTAGAAGGACTTCTAACTATGTAATCTACAGGAGAAATGTAATAGTGTGATGACATCGATTTAGACAAGGAGGGTTCATATTTTATTTTATTGTTTTCAAATTGTATTTGAACTGACCCTTTATTTCTTTGAGAAATATTTATTGGATTATTATCCACATATTGTTGAGATGGACTTGCTTTATCTAAAACCTAATTTTCTGGAAAATTAATTTCTTCCCATTTAATTTTTCTTCTAGTAGTAATATTAGCTTTACTGAAATTAGTTTCTATTAGAATTGTTTCATTTAAAAGTTTATCTACCATCTTACAGTGAGGATTCAGTGTAAACAAAGGTTTATAATAAATCCTGTAAATCTCTTTTTGATAATAATTTTATTATCATTTCCTCTGTGTTTAAGAAAAATGTTTCCTCAGTTGTTTTAACAACTTGTTTTAATCCTAATTTTTCAAAAGTTGCTAATTTATAAATTAGTTTATAATCAATTTTTGGAATATTCTATTTATTTAATAAATTTAATTGTGAGGAATATCATATTCTTCCTCCATACTGTTTTTAACAGTATCTTCTGATTTTAAAATATTCATATTTGAATATCAGATTTAAGTGTTGAAACATACACTCATACATCAACAAAATACCATGGCTTTGATACCATGCAAGGCAGAACCTTTTATGGAAAAAGAGAAGGAAACCATAAAACTTGGATGAAAAGATAAAAAATCAAGAGAAACGACGGAACTTTGGTGATTTTACACAACCGTTGTCCAGGATGCTAATATGTGGTCAGTGAAAGTCAGACCTAAAACACCCCACGCCTTCTTGGCTTTTTGGCTTAAACGGGTCCTCAGAGTTCGACCACCCACATTAACATCTTAGATGGGCTATAACCTTTTCCCACAATTCCTCTAAGGATTGTAGTAATATAGAATTTGATAATGATGATAATAATTAAATATCATGTATTTTAACAAATTATACTTATTCTATCAGTATTCGTTATATTTAAAGTCTTGTGTCTAATATTAATATTAATTTGATAACAATTATCTTAAATAATAATATTTGTTAAAATATTAACAATGGTATTAATATTAACATTAGTATCTTACTTAAGTACATATGAAATTGTACATACGAGATAGGGTTATACCATAATATATACACATATATGTATATATATATATATATAGTTTTCACTTTATTAATAACTATATACATGTTCAAATATGGGTTGTATTATTGTTAACATGTTATAAGTATCATGTTTTGTAATAATATAACGTATTTTTATCTTGGCCGGTTTCTAATAATTATTATTCGCTATTTAAGTCCCGTATTCGAATTAATCTATTTAAATCAGACAATTATATCAAGTGTTACTTTTTTAATTTATTTGATACTCCATTTATTTTATAATTAAAGCTCAACGTAAATAATACACATGTGAATTATAATTAAATTTTAAATGAGCAACGTGTAAGATTATACCTCTCACTCGGTTCACGTACTCAAACCCACTCGTTCTCGACTTGATTTCATCACGTTCTTGTTGTTGACTTCGGTTGACCAGGTACTGATCTTTGACCAATGTTGACCTGAATTTGACCATTTGACCAGCCTTTGTCTTGGATCCAAACATCCCCAAGGTTTTCTAACACTTAAGGGGTGTTTGGGATTCCGATAAAATCTCCTTTTTAACTTCTGAGAGTGAAAAAGTTTTTTAACATCTTTTTCTTCCCTTCACATCTTCATTTCAATTCAAATCTTATTTTTTTTTAAAAGTCAAAAAGAATTTTCAATAAGCAATCCCAAACACCACCTTAATCGTGACAACCCTGTTAACACAACCGACATCACCACCATCATCGTACCTCAACACCTCCAACAACCATCATCACCGCCACAGCCGCGAACCACCGCCACCAACATAACTGGCAACCAACACCATAACCGCCATCACCAACACAACCACCATCAACAATCAACAACCACAACCGACATCCACAACCGCAACCAACACAACCACCACCTGCGCAACCGCCATCATCATCACCATCCACGACCATCACAACCCAACTGAACCATCGCCAACAGTCACAACCACAACTATCGCCGCCGCCATCCCTGTCGCTGCCTAGATCCACATCCATAGCTCAACAGCCAACACTACCGCCACTTTCACCATCACCATCCATGATCATCACAGCCGCCGCCTTTGCGACCCAGATCCACCAGAACAACCACCCTAATCGGCAACCACCTTCACCATAACCGCCTATGCGGTCGAGAACCACGAGGTGATCAAACTCCCGCCACCTTGGGCGGCCGTCGGGAACCACATATGGACCACCACTGCCAACATCAACAGCCACAACCGACACCCCTAACCACCGCCTACATAACAACCATCGTCATCGCCATCGGCAAACATCACAGCAGTCGCCATCACCCACCGACACACCACTATCGCCGGACCTTCACACCACCGCCTCTGAACCGGCTTTACAGCACTGCCACCGCTGCGTTTAAGTTAAAACCAAGACCACCATCGAACTCAGGACGACGACGAGACACAGGGGAGGTACTCCACTCGCCGCCACTCGCCAGGAAGTCCACCGGCCGCCGGAGATCGAAGGGTGGGAGGGGGGGGGAGGCTGCCGCCGCCTCTCTCTCTGCCTCTTTCTTTCTCTTTCTAAAGAAAAAAGGTAAAAACCCTAGAATGAAGAAACGAAGGTTCTATATGTGGGGTTAAACGACTGGGTTTCCTGCAGGGTCGGTTCGTCTCGCGCTTGAAATCGCCTTAAACTACGTTTTAGAACTTTATTATACGATGAGATAATTCATTAAATGTTATAAATATTTTAAGATTATTTATTTGATCATATTTGAAATATTTTTTTAATAATTAAACGAGTTCGAACACGTAAACATCGCGTTTAACTGTTTTAAGGGTTTTCTCACGTCAAACGTCAATATTTTGATTTTAATATCAATAATATATGTAATTAAGCATCTGGTTATTTTTTAAGCATAGAATTAATGAATTGGGCTTTAAATAAACTCGAGTATCTTAATGGGCCTTATTGGGCTATGCTTGTTTGGTTTGGCTTTTGTTATAGTGTTTAAATACTTCTTAAGCGTGTCAGATTTCAGGGTTGTCACACAATGGGCCTTAATATCAAAGAAACCCCCACCCACCCCCATTGAGATTAAATAATCATCATGTTAAAAAGCAATGCTGATTAATCGTGCTTAGCAAGACACACTTAAACCCATAACAATAACGGGTATGTGTTAAGGGATAATTTAGCACTTAGGTGGGTAGCCCAAGTCCAGGTGTAATTATGATACATTCTATCATGCACCAATAATTATGCTTAGCATGACACACTTAAACCCATAACAATAAGGCTTCATTATGATTGTGATACAGGAGCTCACCAACTTTATCTTGACACATTTTTAATGTGTATTTTAGGAAATTTTCAGGCTATAAGGGAGGAGTCTTTGATTAGACTCCCTAAGCATTGAGTTTACAACTTTAAAAAATAAGGACTAAGAAGACTCACTCTAGCAGAACTGTACAAGAACCTAGACGAGCTATACAAGAAGCCTACTTTAAGAAATAGACGAAAATAACCTTATGGTGTTTACCTATAATTAAGTTATACATATGGAAAGTTGTAATATAATGTACTTACTGTAAGGATCACACTTGAAGGCTGATGCAACCAAAGAGCACTCAGCATGCACATGTGAAGTATAAGGAAGTTACTTCGGAAGATTTGATATAACTCGGTGAATTATACTAAGTATCAAATCTTCCAAAGTCAAAAGACCAAATCTTTTGAAGCCAAAGACTGATTTCTTCCGAAGATTGTAAAGACATGCTTTTTCTAAATCACCTTTTGACAAAAGCTTATCTACTTTCCGCTGCCACCTCTGATAACTCACCAACTTATATGAGTTGGTGAAAAAATCATACTTTTGTCAAACTGTAGATTAAGGTCTTATGACTGTAACTTTCTACTCTTGTGCTTTTATCCTTTTTGTAATATATTAAGATGTGAGCTATGGCATGTCATAGTCACTAGTCAAAAGGCAATATGCGTTTTGACTCTACATTGATTTTGTTGTCTAGATTAGTGTTTCCAGTTGGCCTTCAAATTATGGCCGGTTGTAGGATGTAGTTTAAAGTATCTCAAGTACTTGTAACTTTAAATGATAAGCTTTGTAATAGTTTTTAAAAACTTGAGAGCAATATACATCATTTTTGAAAACCATATTATCTTGTTTTTGTTCTGTTCTTCACTTGTGTTCTTTGTTTCATCATAAGTTAGTTCCCTATTTGATCAGTTAAATGTTCTAACACTCTCCTAACAACTATGAAACTATTGCATGGACCCCTTTCATCGGTCCTGCAATTGGTATCAGAGCATTTCAGGCTCTTGATTGTAAGATCTCACCATCTTAGATCTCTTTAGTTTCACAAAACACTTACCAGCTCAAATGGCAGCAATCTCAAAGGCTGGTATGGAAACCGGTACTATGACAAAGTCTCCACTGATCACTCCTAATGACTTTGATACTTGGTGCCAATGTATGGAAGGGTTTATCAAGTCTCAAGACAACAGGATGTGGCGATCTGTTGTTGAAGGACCTCACATACCAAGCACATCTTCAGCCACTGTTGGAGGTGGGATGATTCCAAAGGAAATGGCTAACTATTCTGAGGAGGATTGAAAGAAAATTGACATAGATCAGAAAGCCACGACTGCTCTTCAAACTGCTCTTCCAAACTCTATATACAGAGGCTTCAAGAAGTGCAAAACTGCTAAGCAGCTTTGGGATACACTTAAGCTCATGTATGAGGGGTTTGAGAAAGCCAAGGAAAACAAGAAAGATCTCATGAAGTAGCTGTTTGAGAACTTCACCTACAAGACAGGTGAAACCATGACTCAATAATACTTTAGGTATGTTGAGATTGTGGATACTCTAATGGATGTTGGAGTAAAACTTGAGAATAGGGACATTATGAGGAAGATCATGTTCTCTCTTCCCAGACAATGGGTCACTACTGTGCGGCCATTAAGAGAACTGAAAACCTCTCTACCCTCACTCTCACAGAGCTGTATGGTATTCTTAGTGGCTACCAGGTGAAGATGAACATGCAAAATTCATCAAGTAGTTCTTCCAACGATCAGCAGAGTTCAGCCCTTCATGTGGTTGAAAGGGATAGTAGAGAATCATAGCATCATCATCTGCTACCTTGACAACTCTCAAAAGGGTCCTTTCATCACCTTCCCCGAGACATCAAATGATAGCTACATCCAAGGAAGCCCATTCCAAAAGACAAGCTCTGCTCAAGCCTTTGTGTCTGCTGATGAAAGTTATGGCAACTTTCTCTTCAATCTTAAAGACTTGGACTGTATCCATCTAGATGATCTGGATTATATAGAGATAGTCCAACAGATGTCTCTTCTCACTCATATAGCCAAGAAGTTCTACAAGAGAATAGGAAGGAAGTTCCCAAGCAATGTGGTCAGTGGAAAGTTTGGCTTGGATAAAAGCAAGATGAAGTATTACAACTATAACCAAATGGGACACTTTCCTAGGGAGTGCAAGGCACCAAGGACAAATGGTGGCCAAGCACAATCCAAACCAAACTACACTGATGCAGCTCCCAGAACTGAGAAGCCAAGCCAACCAAAACAACATGTTGCTGTTGCTGTTGAAGACGTAGGATTTGACCGGAGCTTTCAGGTAGAAGATGCTTCTCCCAATCAAGCATTGATGGCTGATCATAAAGAAGCCAAGGTATTAAATATCTTTGTACTCTTGAATGCATTGCTAAAGTTAATAAGTACATGTCTTACAACTTGGAAGTGGGATCTAATCTTGAGTCCTTAAACATTTTAAAAGATGATTTTAAACGAGCAGAAAATGATTATAAACTTACAATTGAAGATTTAGTGAAAATAATTTCTACTCTTAGCATGAGTATACAAACTATAGAACTCAAATCAAAGATCTCATAACCAAGTTAACTGAATGCCAGGCTGAGCTTGCGATCAGCAAAGCCACAACAGAAAAATGTGTTCTTGAAGAGAAAACCTTCAAGAACATTATATCCTCATCCTTGCATGCAAAGATTTGTTATCAGAACAGGCAGGGACTAGGGTCAAGTGAGATAGCTCCTTTACACACTACTATCTGTAAGATCTCTAATGTGTAGAACTTGTGAAGATGAGCTACCTCCTATTGATCCTATCCGAGAGAAGGATGAAGATGTAGAGGACATAGTAAAGGATGAACCTGAAGTGAGTGAAAAGGGTTATCCTAAGAGGGTCACTATTCTCCTAGAGAGCAGAAGAAACCAGGGATGACCAAGTCTGCAAGGAAAAACTTGATAAGGGCAGCCAAAAGAAAATCAAAGAAAGCCTAAGAGATCAAGGTCCAAAAGATCAAGGCCACCTTCAACTCCAAGAAAAAACAAGTTTATCTTTGCTGGATTTGAAGTAGTGAAGACTGAAGTCTCAACCATGGACTCTAGTATCAGGAGTCCTAGTTCATGTTCAAATCATCCTGGTAAAGAGAAGAAGGCTGATCAAATGTGTACCACTGCTGCACAACCTGAACCATCCAGTTCCATGAGCAAGCCTCACCCTAAGAAGCATGTTGCATCATTTGAGAAAATGAAGAAGGAAGTGGAAAGAGATCAAGCTCAGCCTCATACTCAGAAGAAGACTCTCAGAAGCATGCCAACTGAATACATCATATGTGGTAGTACTTCTCACTTTGCCAAGGATTGCATCTACAATCCCAAAAGTACTATCATATGACCAAGAAGAAAACTTCTAAGAAGAAGAAGAAGATAGCTTCGGATGGAAAATCTCTTCCTTTCAGAAGCTCCAAAGTGAAGAAGAAGATAGGTGAAAACTTACCTTCAAAAGAAAATTTGGTCTCAGAAGAAAGAAATGCTTCTAAAGTACTGAAGTCTGTTGTAGTGAATGAAAAAATTTCTGAAGGTCCAGTCTCCAAAACTTCCGAAGTGATCAAAAGTTTCGAAGTATTGAAGCCAAGTCTAGTCATCCAAAGATGGTATAGAAGATAAAGGAAGGCCTTATGACTGAAAGTTCTTCATCAACAACAACAAATGATCCTTAGAGCTTGCGTAAAGGATCAATTACTATTAAATTATCTTCATATCACTTTGACAAGCCCAAAACCAACAAGGCTTGGTTTTCCAAATGTAACTAACCATCCCTTTCTATGTAAGAACAACTAAGGACCAAAGGAAATATATGGATCATTGATAGTGCCTGTTCCAGGCACATGACAGGCAACGACTTTTTGCTTCAGAACTTTGAAAGAATTGATGGAGGGACAATTGCTTTTGGAGGAGAATCAGGTGGTTATATCACAGGAAGAGGTATGGTCACAAATGGTAAGCTTAGCATTGAGAAGTAAACTATATTAAGGAGCTTGGGTACAATCTCTTGAGTGTATCCTAATTTTGTGACCAGAGACATAACATGCTCTTCACTGAGCATGAGTGCGTTGTTCTCAAGCATGGGGTGGTCATTCCTTAAGAGCATATTCTGCTTAGAGCTACCAGGAAAGAGAACATGTAAAGATGGATTTCTAGGAAACATCCCTATCAGGAGAAGTTTCTTGCTTTCTATCTAAGGCAAATAGTGATGAGTCTTTCCTCTGGCATAAAAGAATGTGCCATGTACACTTTAATAATATGAATAATTAGTTAAGAATGATTTGGTAACTGGAATGCCAAAGAAAAAGTTTACAAGTGATGACCATTGTGTTGCATGTTTGAAAGGGAAGCAACACAAAGTGTCTCACAAGCCAAAGGCAAGGACTCTATCACTACTCCCTTACACTTATTACATATGGATCTCTTTGGCCCCACCCGTGTAATGAGTCTAGGAAGGACGTCATATTGTTTGGTGATCACAGATGCCTTCACAAGATACACTTGGGTCTTTTTCTTTAGAACTAAAGATGAGACCTTTGAGATCTTAAAGAGCTTTATTCTGAAAATTAAGAATTAATGTGATCACAAGGTCAAAATCATAAGATGTGATCAAGGAACTGAATTTAAAAACTAAATCCTTGATACATTTTGTGATGAGAAGGGTATTACAAGATAATATAGTGCTCCAAGGACTCCTCAGAACTCAAATGAAGGAGTTTCCAATATAGGAGGAGATGGAGGTGGTGATAGTAATCAAGAATTTCTTGATGCTGATAACCACTCCATAGAAGACAACATCAATGATGTGACACACTCATTGGATCAACTTTCTCTTGATAAGTGTGTTGATGTGGTAGATGACACTCAATCACCAGATCTAAATTTCACCAATTTAGATCGGTCTAACCAACTTGCTGGGATTCCTCAACTAAGAATCCACAAGTCACATCCTATCACAAACATCATTGGAAATATTGAGACATGGGTGAGAACAAGAGGACAAACCCATGACAAAAATGTTTGTCTTCACTCTTGTTTCTTATCCCAAATTGAGCCTAAGAAGATTAATGTGGCTCTGAAGGATAGAAGTTGGGTTGAAGCAATATAGGAGGAGTCGCTTCAATTCAAAAGACAAAAAGTTTGGAACCTATGTCCTCTTCCTCAAGGGAAGACCAGTATAGGTACCAAGTAGGTATTCCAGAACAAGAAAGATGATAGAGGACTTGTCATTAAGAATAAGGCAAGGCTAGTTGTTCAAGGGTACACGCAAGAAGAAGGGATTGACTACACAGATGTATTTTCTCCTGTAGCAAGACTTGAAGCTATTAGGATATTCCTTGCTTTTGCTGCATCTAAGGATTTCAAGGTCTACCAACTTGATGTCAAGTGTGCCTTCTTATATGGGATGATTGATGAGAAAGTGTATATCAAACAACCAACTAGCTTTACAGACCTAGATCATCCTCATTATGTCTGCAAGCTTGACAAAGTCCTCTATGGGCTGCATCAGGCTCCAAGAAAGTGGTATGATACACTAGTACAGTACCACTGTCAGCATGGATACAAGAGGGGTACTATTGATGGAACACTCTTCATTAAAGGAACATGAAATGACTTGATGCTGGTTCAAGTTTATGTAGATGACATCATCTTTGGGTCAACTAATCCGAAGCTCTGTAAAGACTTTGAAAAGCTAATGAATAATAGATTTGAAATGAGTGCCATGGAGAACTCAATTTCTTTCTAGGAATTTAAGTGAAGCAGGTTGATAATGGCATCTTTATAAACTAGTCAAAGTATGTGCAAGACATACTCACCAGATTTCATCTGACTGTGTGCAAGGTTGCTAAGACACCTATAGCTAGAAACCACTCCCTTGGACTTGATCTTGAGGAGGAGTGTGTTGATGAACATCTCTACAGGGCTATGATTGGGTCTCTTATGTACCTCACAGCCAGCAGGCCTGATATCATGTTTGCTACATGCATTTGTGCAAGATATCAAGCCAACCCTAAGATGTCACACTTTGTTGCTGTCAAAATAATTCTCAGATATCTCAAAGGTACTCCCAAACTAAGTCTTTGGTATCCAAAGAATTCTGACTTCAATCTATATGCCTATACAGATAATGACTATGGTGGCTGCAACATGACTGCAAAGTTTACATCCAGGGGATGTCAATTTCTTGGTGGAAGGATATTCTCATGGCAATGCAAGAAGCAATCATGTGTGTCTGCATCAACTGCTGAAGCTGAATACATTGATGCTGCAAGCTGCTGTGCTCAAGTGCTTTAGATTTAAAATCAGATGCTAGACTATGATTCAACTCCAAAGAGACTCCTATCCATATAGACAACAACAGTGTTATCTTTATTACAGAGAATCCTATGCAGCACTCAAAGACAAAGCACATCAATATCAGGTATCATTTGATTAGAGATATTTTTGAAAAAAGATTTATAAAACTAGTCAAAGTTAACATAAATGAACAATATGCTGATTTGTTCACAAAAGATTTTGATGAATAGAGATTTAAATACCTTGTATAAGCTATTGGGATGATTAACTTTGAGTAGATTTTCTTAAACTAAATTCAAGATTATTTTTCAAATATACGTGTCTTAAGTTATCTATATCATCACCTATATAAGCCCAGTCTACTTTGGAAGAAACTTTTCAAAATGATATTCCTTAGAATTTTGAGAATTTTAGATAAGTTTTCTTTCGAAAGACATCAAGTTGTCTTCGAAAGACAATTACGTCTTCAAAACGAATAACTACTTCTGAAAAATTTACTTTCAGAAGAAATTCGGATATATCTTCCGAAGCTTAAATCCGTCACTAAGTACTTATATGTCTTGAAGGACTATTTTCTTCCGAAAGCAATTAAGTCTCGGAAGCTTTATTCTCTCTTTGAATAAAATTTCTTATATTTGATATCTTCTAAAGCAACTTTGCTTAAGAAATAAAAATACTCTAAGTGTTTTTCTTCCGAAACAAATTCTTGTAAAGCTAAGGAATATCTTCCGAAGACAAATTACCTTTGAAAGATTTTACACCTCCAAGAAAACTACCTTTTAGGCATTTTCTCAAAGGTGGGACAAACATCCGGATTTCAAATTTTATCCTTTTGCATTAACTTTGTCTCAAATCCTTACCATATATAAATTTGTATAATGGTTCCCCCTCTTTCACCTTCCTCTTCATCTGCAAAAGTTCAAACCCTAAATTCACCCATAAATCGACTTTGTTCTTAGCTTTCTTTACTTCTAAGCTACTCAAAATGGCCAACCCTGATCCCCGAAACCAACCAGATTTTACCATGCATCTACACAGGCAACACAATTAGGATGCTCTGTTATCATCTGAGAAAGATCCAAGGTTTCTCATATGTTTGCTGCTTCTTATCTCTCTAGAACTACCTTACCGCCCTCACCATAAACCCTCCATTATATGAAGATCAACTCCTAGAGTTTTGGAGGACCTACCAAAAGGTCTTCTTGGATGATAAGAAGGCACTGTCTGCCACAGTGCAGGGGAGGACAATTTCATCACTCCAGCCATCATCAACTCTCATCTGAGGCTGGATGATGCAAAAGGCGAGTTGTCCTTCCCCAAATCTATTGCAAACAACTCATTCCGGCAGATGGGCTATGAAGGATATTACTCTGTCAGAACCTTCAAGAAGGGTAAGGTTTCCTCTCATTGGAAGTACCTCATCCATGTGGTAATCCACTCTCTATCCAACAAACATGTAAGGCCCCGTTCCCGGAAACCTCACAGTTGGACAATCACAACACAATTTATAAAACATTTCATGATTCATTATCACAATACAGCGGAATTTAAACCTTAAAAAAACCATTCATTAATTTTAAACGCTGTTGCTAAGTAATACATGTTTGGTACAGTTACAAAAAATCATTAGTTTGCATTACAAAACAATAATGTTATATCCATGAATGGATGTCAGCCTTGTCCCGACGAGTAGCCTCCCTGAGTGCCATCCTCAGCAATATTACCTGCCAACTAAAAACGCATAAAAGTCAGCTTTGCTGAGTGAGTCCTAGTTTTAAAATCATAAAAATATCTTGATAGATTTGTATACAAAATAACTCTTAAAGAAAATATCTTATCTTTCTTTCGGATGTGATCACACATAATACATACAAATCATATCCATTACAACATCACAATTCTCTTTCTTGCTTATTTATTATTATCCTTCACTGTCGATATGGACCAAAGTGCTATACCCCCCATATAATGCGCATAAACCTGGTACTGGGCCTTGAAGCCGATAAATAGACTCCATCCGTGGTGCACATATGCTGGCACCAGTACCGGGGCAACAACAGTGGTCCCCTCAATCTTAAAGATTGACCCTGTGTACATCCTTTGGGTTAGCTAAACAGTACACAGATGAGCTAACGACAACATGGTCGTGCACCTCCTGTAAATTTTTATTTGCAAGTCTTTTCATTCTTTATGTTCCACTTTTCGTTAATATTAATCTTTTACTTGATTAATAATAATACTTTATGATCATAGGCAAACCATATAAAGTCACATGTTAATATCATAATAGGCACATAAGGGCAGCCCACAACATGCATAAGATAATCAGATACAAGCATCAAGTCAACCATGGTCAAACCCTAATTTCTGATCTTCCAAAATCCTTGAAAATTCTGATGGACACTGTAGTAAATGCGCATGTATAAAAAGAAATGTTGATGAACACTTAGGCTGAATTAAGGAAAATGAGGGTGAACAAAGCACTTAGGCAATTATCACAGTGTAAATGCGGATGAACCATCAGACCAGTAAATGAGACTTATGCTATAACCAGTTCTAAAACCTCATTCCCATACATTCTTAACATAGATCAATCATGTTAAACTCTTAGAGTAAGCTTACAACCTCATAAAGCATAGAAATTCATACACTTATACACACGGTTAACGTACATAACGGTTGTAAAACATTTTAAATGCATTTTCAGCCCCAAAGAAGTTAAAAAAAAAAATAGAACCGGGGTCATAGAACTCACCTAGTGTAGCAAACAAGCAAAACTCCTCCGAACCTGCTTGTACACGAGTTCGAACACCTAAACAAGCAAAACAACCAACCAAAGCACATATAACATTTAGAAGTCGATTTCTAAGGTGGAAAATCTCAAAGAACCGAGCCAAACTTCAACAAAAACCTACTAACCTTGAAGATTTCAGTTCTAATTCCTTCTTGGAACTGAGAGAGCTGGTCTGCAGCTTTCTTTCTTCTTCTTCTTTTCAGTCGAACAACAGCAGCACTAAGATGATATGGGCGGCCATGCCCATATAAAGTGCATTTTGACTTTTTGGTACTATCTACACAAAGCACCCCTCAACTTTGCCTTCTTTTTATTTTCTTCAAAATACTTTTCTTTCCTTTTTATTTTGACCGAGGTTTCAGGTGTTACAAGTCTACCCCCGTTAAAGAGGTTTCGTCCCCGAAACCTATCACTCTTCGAATAACTGTGGGTAATGCTGTCTCATCCCTTCTTCAGTCTCCCACGTAGACTCAGAACCCTTCCGGTGTTTCCACTGCTCCCGCACAAGTGGAACCACTTTATTTCTCAACCTCTTCTCCTTTCGATCAACGATTGCCACCGGTTGCTCCACATAATTGAGCCATTCATCCACTTCAATATCATCCAATGGTATAATCATATCTTCGTCGGCTAAGCATTTTCTTAGATGAGATACATGGAATGTCGGGTGAATCCCACTTAACTCACCGGGCAATTCTAGACGGTAGGCCACCTCTTCTACTCGTGCAATGATTCGGAAAGGCCCTATGTATCTTGGACTCAACTTGCCCCTCTTCCGAAATCGGATGATCCCTTTCCAAGGCGAGACTTTTAGCATGACTTTATCACCCACGTTGAACTCGATGGGTCTATGCCTCTTATCGGCGTACGACTTTTGCCTATCTTTGGCTGCCTTCATAAAGGCTTTGATCTTTTCCAGCTTCTCAGTCGTAGCCTCGATCACTTTGATGCTTCCTAATGCTTTCTGCCCAATGTCTCCCCAACACACGGGCGTTCTACACCTCCTACCGTACAACATCTCGTATGGCGGCATACCAATACTGGCATGATAACTGTTGTTGTACGAGAACTCTGCTAACGCTAAGTGATCATCCCAATTTCCCCCAAAGTCGATCACGCAAGCACGAAGCATATCCTCGAGCGTCTGGATCGTCCTCTCCGACTGACCGTCTGTTTGAGGATGGTAAGCCGTGCTAATATGTAGCCTCGTCCCCATGGCATCATGAAATCTCTTCCAGAACTTTGACGTGAACCGGGTGTCACGATCCGACACGATAAACACCGGCACACCATGACGAGCTACAATCTCTTTGATGAACAGATCCGCCAATCTCTCAGATGAATACGTCTCGCGGATCAGTAGGAAGTGGGCACTCTTGGCCAACCGATCAACTATCACCCAAATAGCATCGTACCCCCTTGCAGTACGGGGTAGCTTCGTGATAAAATCCATAGTGATGTGCTCCCACTTCCACTCGGGTATATCCAACGGTTGAATCTTCCCATATGGTTTCTGATGTTCTGCCTTCACTTGCAAGCAAGTAAGGCACTTACTTACATACTCTGCCACATCACGTTTCATACCCGGCCACCAGTAGTCTTTCTTCATGTCTTGATACATCTTGGTAGCACCGGGATGAATGGAGTATCGATTTTTATGAGCTTCGTCCATAATTCGCCCATGTAGATTCCCATATCGAGGAATCCACATCCGCCCAAAGCGGGTTTTAACACCTTGGGTATTCTCCCCCAATTCTGCAACTAGACCTCTCATTCATTCGGAGTTGAGGCGATCTTCTTTTAAAGCCTCATTTTGAAACTCTTTAACTTGCGTCATCACATCTGAGGTCATCACCAACTAATACGCCTTTACCCAAATCGGATCGGGTCTCTCCTTCAGGCTAAGGGCATCGACCACTACGTTGGCCTTGCCCGGGTGGTAATGGATCTCGCAATCATAGTCTTTGATCAACTGCAACCACCTTCTCTGCCTCATGTTGAGATCTTTCTGCTCGAAGAAGTATTTCAAGCTCTTGTGATCCGTGAAGATTGTGCACTTGGTCCCGTATAAATAGTGCCTCCAAATCTTCAACGCAAAGACCACCGCAGCCAATTCTAAATCATGAGTGGGGTAATTAACTTCGTGGGTCTTTAACTGTCGAGACGCATAAGCTATCACTCGTCCACATTGCATTAGCACGCAACCCAGTCTCGAATAAGATGCATCTGAATACACCACTAAGTCTTCACTTCCTTCGGGCAATGTTAAAACATGAGCTTGAGTTAATCTTGCCTTTAACTCCTCAAAAGCATCCTCCTATTCATCCTTGCGTGTCAACTTAGTCAAAGGTGAGGCTATCTTGGAAAAGTCTTGAATGAACCTTCGGTAATAACCCGCCAAACCCAAGAAACTGCGAATCTCGGATGGTGTCTTTGGTGACTTCCATTGCATCACTTTCTCAACCTTTGCCGGGTCCACCATAATTCCTTCGGCATTCACCACATGACCCAGAAATTGAACCTCGTGTAACCAGAAAGCACACTTATAGAATTTAGCATATAACTTTTCTCTCCTAAGTGTCTTCAACACTTGACGTATGTGGCCGACATGTTCTTCTTTGCTCTTTGAATAAATCAAGATATCATCAATGAACACAATCACTGATTTATCCAACATTGGCCGGCACACTCGATTCATCAAATCCATAAAGGCAGCTGGCACGTTGGTTAAACTGAAAGACATAACGAGGAACTCGTAATGTCCATAACGCGTGTGAAAAGCTATCTTAGGAATGTCTTGCTCCTTTACTTTCAACTGATGATAACCCGATCGGAGATCTATTTGGGAAAACCAACTGGCACCTTGAAGCTGGTCAAACAGGTCATCAATCCTTGGTAGGGGGTATCTGTTCTTCACTGTCAATTTGTTCAACTCTCGGTAGTCTATACACATTCTCATACTACCGTCTTTCTTCTTTACGAATAATACCAGAGCACCCCAAGGAGAGATACTCGGTCTAATAAACCCCTTATCCATCAGTTCCTGTAGCTGATCCATGAATTCTTTCATCTCGGTCAGAGCTAACCGATACGATGCCTTGGCAACTGGTTGTGCACCGGGAATCAAGTCAATCTGAAATTCTATCTCACGGTCCGGTGGCACACCTAGTCGATCTTCGAGAAACACATCCGGGAAGTCACGTATCACTGGCACTTTTGATAATTGTGGTATCGACACGTCCACATCTTTCACGTATGCCAAGTAGGCACAACATCGGCGCCTCATACACTTCTCTACCACTGCCATCGAAATCACTTTTGGAACCGTAGCGACGCGATCACCATAAACTATCACTGAACTCCCATCGGGTGCAACTAACTGAATCATCTTCTTTCGACACACGATGTTTTCCTCATAGGCTACCAACCAATCCATCCCCAGAACTACATCAAATCCTCCTAGGGGCATCACAAATAGTTTAGCAGAGAACCTATGGCCTTCTAACTCTATGCCACAATCCTCAATCATATCAGAAATTCTGGTAGACTTACCAATAGTAGTTTCTACATCAAAAGGTTCATCGATGCTCCTACTACTAACATGCACCAGAATCAAATAATACAGAGGCACAAGTTTGGTTTACTAGGAACACACCTGACACGGCGTCAGGGTCTACCCAGGTTTCCTCTCGGGTCATCGTGAAGGCTCTTGCACTTGCCCTCTGCCCTCCTTCTTCCGGCCTCTTCTTCAACCCAAAACTTTCAGCCCTTGGCTTCTTGCAATCCTTGTTCATATGGCCAATTTCACCACAGTTAAAGCACCGTGGGGCTCCACACATCTTTGAAATGTGATCGGGCTTGCCACATTTGTAGCAGACATTCATTCCCAAGCGGCATTCCCCGCTATGTTCCTTCCCACACTTATCACACCTCTTCAACCCCGAGCTTGCAGTAACCACTCGGCGATCATCCACCCTCGGCCTCTTACTGTTCGGGGTGAAACCACCACGCCCGAATCTCTTCCCGTTCCAACTCCTGTTATTACCACCCGTCTTCTTCATCTCCGTCACCTCCACTTCTCTTTCATCATACAGTCTCCCAGCTAAATCCACCGCCGACCTAAAAGTGCTCGGTCAGGTAGCGATCAAGTGCCTACGGATGTTAGTAGGCAACCCCTGAATATACCTCTTAATCTTCCTTGACACTGGCGTCACCTGATCCGGCACCAGCCTAGCCATTTCGTTAAACTTGGTGGTATATTGCTGGTGTGTCATGGTTCCCGCCTCAAGCTGTAGGAATTCTCTCTCTATTTTGTCGAGTTCTTGATGAGGACAGAATTCCTCAATCACTAACTTATTCAGTTCATTCCATCTCATCCTACCGACAGCCCTGTTGCCCTCGGCTTGGACAAGATTGTCCTACCAACACAGTGCCGAGTCAACGAATGAGTGAGTGGCAAATTTCACCTTCTGATGCTCCCTGCACTCACTAATATCCAACACTGCCTCTATCTCTCTAACCCAGCGGTGGGCAGTAGCAGCGTTACCGTTGCCGTCAAAAGTAGGGGGTTTACACCGTTGGAATACCCCGTAGCTGCATCCCCTCGTGGTTTCCCGCACCACCACCTCTTCATCATCACTGGAGGCTCCCCCTCCAGCATTTAGCTCCTCCTCCTCATCGTGATCCCTCACATCACCTCTCCTGCCAGCAGTCGTTCTCCTCTCCTCTTCCTTCTCCTTTCATTCATCCTCCCTCACAGCTAGGATCACTTCAGTCATGACAGACGGTAGGATTGTCTGCATGACTTGGTGAACCTCCTCCACCACTGCCTCCTTCACCGAGGCTCTCAAGTTAGCACTCTCATCCACCCCCTCTGGGTGATGAAGATCAGACCCAGCAGTAGCCGTCTCTGCGGTCTTGGTTTTGTTCTTCACGGCCCGTGGCCTACCAGCAAGACCACCCCGTGTTCCACCTTGAGAAGCCTTAGACGATCTACCTCCAGCCATCCTCTAACACTATAAGATCCAAACACCAATACGGTCATTCAAGGTAATAGTTCAGTTAATGTTAAGTATAGTAAGTCCTTAATTACAGTGGCCAGTTGTGATTAGCCACTTACTTTACTCTTCGTTCCCCGAGCATTTCCTATCCTGACTACATTAGTATTCAAATCTACTAAAGCACATAAATCAAATAGCATGCGCACATAATACCGGTTATCATAATGAAAAGAAATACCTGATGGCACGTAGTTACTCGGGCTGGCATCCCTCCATTCGGTCCCATTTTCAGTTTAAGTTTAGGTTTTTGAAATTTTTTACCCATTTCTCTCAAACTTTGGCTCTGATACCAACTTGTAAGGCCCCGTTCCCGGAAACCTCAAAGTTGGACATTCACAGCACAATTTATAAAACATTTCATGATTCATTATCACAATGCAGCGGAATTTAAACCTTAAAAAAACCATTCATTAATTTTTAAACGTTGTTGCTAAGTAATACATGTTTGGTACAGTTACAAAAGATCATTAGTTTGCATTACAAAACAACAATGTTATATCCATGAATGGATGTCAGCCTTGTCCCGACGAGTAGCCTCCCCGAGTGCCATCCTCAGTAATATTACCTGCCAACTGAAAACGCATAAAAGTCAGCTTTGCTGAGTGAGTCCTAGTTTTAAAATCATAAAAATATCTTGATAGATTTGTATACAAAATACCTCTTAAAGAAAATATCTTATCTTTCTATCGGATGTGATCACACATCATACATACAAATCATATCAATTACATCATCACAATTCTCTTTCTTGCTTATTTATTATTATCTTTCACTGTCGATATGGACCAAAGTGCTATACCCCCCATATAATACGCATAAACCTGGTACTGGGCCTTGAAGCCTATAATTAGACTCCATCCGTGGTGCACATATGCTGGCACCAGTACCGGGGCAGCAATAGTGGTCCCCTCAATCAGATTGACCCTGTGTACATCCTTTGGGTTAGCTAAACCGTACATAGTTGAGCTAACGACAACATGGTCGTGCACCTCCTGTAAATTTTTACTTGCAAGTTTTTTCATTCTTTATGTTCCACTTTTCGTTAACTTAATCTTTCACTTGATTAATAATAATACTTTATGATCACAGGCAAACCACATAAAGTCACATGTTAATATCATAATAGGCACATTAGGGCAGCCCACAACATGCATAAGATAATCAGATACAAGCATCAAGTCAACCATGGTCAAACCCTAATTTCTGATCTTCCAAAATCCGAGAAAATTCCTTAAGTCCTAAAGAAATGCGGATGAACAGAACCAATGCGGGTGAACAAAACCAATGCGGGTGAACAACTGTAAAGGCGGGTGAACAAAAACTAATGCGGATGAACAAAAGTGAATGCGGATGAACACTTGCAAATGCGGATGAACACTTGCGAATGCGGATGAACACTTGCGAATGTAGATGAACACTTGGTAATTATTCTGTCTTAAAAGAAATGCTGATGGACACTGTAGCAAATGTGCATGTATAAAAAGAAATGTTGAGGAACACTTAGGCTCAATTAAGGCAAATGCGGGTGAACAAAGCACTTAGGCAATTACCACGGTGTAAATGCGGATGAACCATCAGACCAGTAAATGAGACTTATGCTATAACCAGTTCTAAAACCTCATTCCCATACATTCTTAACATAGATCAATCATGCTAAACTCTTAGAGTAAGCTTACAACCTCATAAAGCACCAAAATTCATACACATATACACACGGTTAACGTACATAACGGTTGTAAAACATTTTAAATGCATTTTCAGCCCCAAAGAAGTTTAAAAAAAATAGAACCGGGGTCATAGAACTCACCTAGTAAAGCAAACAAGCAAAACTCCTCTGAACCTGCTTGTACACGAGTTCGAACACCTAAACAAGCAAAACAACCAACCAAAGCACATACAACATTTAGAAATCGGTTTCTAAGGTGGAAAACCTCAAAGAACCGAGCCAAACTTCAACAAAAACCTACTAACCTTAAAGATTTCAGTTCTAATTCCTTCTTGGAACTGAGAGAGCTAGTCTGCAGCTTTCTTTCTTCTTCTTCTTTTCGGTCGAACAACAGCAGCAGTAAGATGATATGGGCGGCCATGCCCATATAAAGTGCATTTTGACTTTTTGGTACTATTTACACAAAGCACCCCTCAACTTTTCCTTCTTTTTATTTTCTTCAAAATACTTTTCTTTCCTTTTTATTTTGACCGAGGTTTCGGGTGTTACAAAAATGGAGGTTGGGATCAGATTCCTGAGGACTTGTTCTACATTGTCCATGGGATGGTTCAAGGGGTCAAGTTCAAGTACTCCCAGTTTGTCTATACAAACCTGCTTGCTAACTTGGACTCCTTAGAGTACTATATGTTTCTTAAATATGTTCAACACATTCTTAACTATGAACTGGGCTCATAGTTAAGGGGAATAGGTAATATTCTAAAATTGGGATAGATGAAGCCCAGTATCTTCAAAACAATGAAAAAGTCCACCGTTGGCTTCTTAGGGGTAGAAACAACCCTGGTCCCAAAAATATTAGAGCTCATTGCTCAAGGTGACAACTTGGCAGCACCAGTCAATGTTGAACCCACACCTTCTACATCTGCACCACCCACACAGTCACAAATCACCATCACCTACATCAGAAAATCCAAACAAACCCCTACTCAGTCTACTCAGGTTGAGCAGGCCCCCATAATACCACCCATGCAAGAGGAAGTGGAAACAAAACTCCCACTTTTCCTAAGGAGCAGATCACTCCCATCATTTCTTTGCTCAGTGCTGAGGTTCCTCATTCTCAGCCTGATGAGCTTATTACCCCAGCCTTAACCCTTCACTCTGAGTCCTAAAACTCTAGTGATCAACCTTCAGGGGAAAGCTACCATCCCTAGCCGCTAGATCTCAACCAAGCAATCCCAAACCTAAAATTCTATGATGATTAGGATATGGGCTTCAGTAAGTACCATAAGTCTCTCTTCTCCACCCCTGCTCAAGGAGAGATCAGTGCTCCTGAATCACCCATATCTAGCCCACATCATCCAATCCCAACTGAGATGGACCTTAATGAGAAAAAGGCAAAACCCAAATTTCAAAAGAACCAACTTTTAAATAAAAAACAACAGATTAACTTTTCAACTCCTAAATCAAAACAAGGATCAAATGTTGCCTCCACATCAAGAGTTAATCAACAGATGTTTAAATCTCAACAAAGGTACTGTGATATATGTGATATGTACAATCATAAGACTGAAGAATGTTTCTTTAACAGGTACTGTCATATATATGATATGAAAAACCATTCAACAGCTAATTGTTATTTCAACAAATATTATACCTATTGTGATGAAAGAACTCATAAAACTGAGAATTGCTACTTCAGAAAGAACTCGCTGAGGAATGGATATGTAAATTCTCAATTAAGAAATGGATATGTCAATCCACAATTTCAAAAAAATCAAAGTGTTGGTTTTCAAAGATTGACAAAACAACCTTCCTTAGGCTTGAGATCTTTTCGAAGAAATGATTCTGATTAAAATGATTCTTATGCTGTGAAATCAAAGCAGTATAATCAAAGAAAATTCTTTTCACGATCTGTGAGAATGAATGGTGGGAAGTTTGGTAATCAAAACTTTTCTAAAAATGTTTCTTCTGATAGTTTGAATTATCTTGATAATGATCTTGAAAAACGCTATCATGCTTTGCGGATTAAACAAATCAAAGATAATAAAAAATTTGTTAAAACGGAATTGGTAAATTTACACAGCAAAAGAAGCCTGATTTGAATAAGCTTTATTTTAAACAATTTACCATTGTTGATAAATTTAGTAAGCCCAAGACCATATCGGCTTGGGTTGATAACTCAACTTAAATTTATTTGAAATGCAGGTACGCACAAGAAGACCTCGTAACATGTGGTATGTTGATAGTGGGTGTAGCCGACATATGACAGACAACCATGCCTTGCTTCAAGATTTTAAGTTAAAAGATGGTACTCATGTTGTATTCGGAGGTGATGCAGGTGGAAAAATAATAGTAGAAGCAACAGTGTCCAATGGGATTATTAGCTTTGATAAAGTCAACTACTGTTCATAGTTGAACTTTAATCTCTTAAGTGTTTCCTAAATTTGTAACAAATATTACTCTGTTCTATTTGATGATTCTTTTTGTTATATTTTGAAGCTAGGTTTTCAGATAAGCAAAGAATGGGTAGTTGTTAAAGTTGTTCGTGATTGAGATGTATACAACTTAGATATGTCTCAATTTGATCCATCTACAGAAACAACCTGCCTAATTGCTCAAACATCAAATGTCGAAAGCCAGTTATGGCATAAACGTCTCGAGCATTCCAATTTCAAGAACATGAACAGGCTTGTAGCAGGAAATCATGTAGTAGGTCTTCCAACAAAGAAGTTTGCTACAACAGATCACTGCTCAATGTGTTTAAAAGGAAAGCAACACAGAGCGTCTTATAAGTCCAAGCTGATAAACTCAAATTCCAAGCCTTTCCAGATGTTGCACATGGACTTATTCGGACCAACAAATATGCAAAGTATTGGAAAGCAATCTTACTGTTTAGTTATCATTGATGACTTTATAAGATTTTCATGGGTTTTCTTTTTGCATGCTAAATCTGAAACAACTGAATTGTTAAAAGAATTCATCATTAAAGTAGAAAATCAATTAGATCAAAAGGTGTAAATTATCAGAAGTGATAATGGAACTAAATTTAAAAATGCTAATGTTGACAGGTTTTGTGCAGAAAAAGGAATTGCTCGTCAGTTCAGTGCTCCTAGAACTCCACAACAAAATGGAGTTCCTGAAAGGAAAAATAGAAACTTGATTGAGGCTGCAGGTTCCATGTTAGCAGATGCAAAGATTCCAATTACTTTCTGGGATGAAGCCATATCCACTACATGTTTTGTACAAAATCGAACATTGCTTGTGAAAGATAAACAGAAAACTCCTTATGAGTTGATGTTTGGCAGGAAACCTAATATAGATTTTCTTAAATCTTTTTGTTGTCCAGTTTTGACTTTAAACTCGAGTGACCAGCTAGGAAAATTTGATGCAAAATATGATGAAGGATTTGTCGTTGGATATTCATCGGTTTCAAAAGCTTTTAGAGTTTATAACTTTAGGACAAATGTTATCCTTGAAACTTTCAACATTAAATTTCTTAAAAACTCTTTTCTATAAGTTGCAAATGGTCTAGCTTGGTTATTTGATTTAGATTCTTTGTCAAACTCTTTCAGTTTTAACTTGTTTGAATCTACAGGTGAGAAGAAGAAACAAGAAGGAGATCTCGGATCTTTCAGTGATGATTCTCATTCAGATGATATGGATGATTCTAGCCCATATTATCCATTCTTCTCTTTTGTTAAAGATCTTGTATACAGTTCTGAATCTCATGATCAATCTAGCTATCAACAAGCATAAGAACATTCCATGTCTGAAAATACTAATGTTTCACAACCTATTCCTAATGATGGTCCTGAAATTGTACAACCTAAGTCTGGAACTTCATCAGTTTCTGGTGATGTAGTTATTACAGATAATCTTGATTACTTTATCAACTCACTGACTCAAGTTTTTAATTTCAATCCACATACTTCAAACTTATTGCATCAGCTTTACGACTTGAACCAATCTAATCTGGATGTTCATGTTTAAGGGAATGAGATTCCAAAGTCTTGTATTCACAAGAACCATCCTACATCTCAGATTATCGGTCCATTGAATGAGAGAACAACAAGAAGTCATTCAGAACAAGCAAACCTCTGCTTATACTCATGTTTTTTTATCTCAAATTGTTCCTAAAAACATCACTGAAGCATTAAAGGACAATAGTTGGATTGAAGAAATGCAAGAAGAGTTATTGCAATTTCACAAACAAGAAGTGTGGAAGTTTGTGGATTTACCTAAAGGAGAAAATGCCATAGGCACAAAATGGTTGTTCCAAAACAAATCAGATGATCGAGGAATTATTGTTCCCAACAAAGCGAGACTCGTTGCACAAGGTTACACCCAAGAAGAAGGAATAGATTATGATGAAGTATTTTCTCCAGTTGCAAGACTTGAATCAATTCGTGTCTTCTTGGCTTATGCATCATTCATGAAATTCAAGGTGTTTCTGATGGACGTGAAAGGTGCTTTCTTATATGGACCAATCACCGATGATGTGTATGTCAAGCAACCTCCAGGTTTCGAAGATTCAGAATATCCTCATCGTGTGTACAAGATTAGCAAAGCATTGTATGGTCTACATCAAGCTCCTAGAATCTGGTATGAAACGTTATCACAACATTAGATCCAACATGGATACACGCGAGGGAAAATTGATCCAACTTTGTGTATAAAGAAGGATTCAGATGATCTCTTATGTGTTCAAGTGTATGTTGATGATCTCATATTTGGTTCTACAAGTCCAAATTGTGCAATGAATTTGAAGAAATCATGAAGTCTCGTTTCCAAATAAGTTTTCTGGGAGAAATTAATTTTTTCCTTGGTCTTCAAGTGAAGCAGTCTGCAGATGGAATTTTTATCAATCAAGAGAAATTCATTGAAAAACTCTTGAAGAAATTTAAACTGCAAGATTTTCAATCCATCAGAACTCCAACTGACGTAAATACTAAGATTGAACCTGATCCGAAAGGAAAATCAGTTGACCAAACTATATACAGATCTATGATCCGATATAATGTATGATGTTTGTGTCTATGCTAGGTACCAATCTGACCCGAAGGAATCTCATCTAATCGCTGTTAAACGAATATTCAGGTATCTCAAAGGAAAACCGGCTTTAGGGTTATGGTATCCTTATGAAGAAAACTTCGAGATACATGGATATACAGATAGTGATTATGGGGGATGTTGCCAAGATCGTAAATCTATGACGGGTGGTTGTCAGTTTTTAGGTCCTAGATTAGTCTCGTGGTAATTTAAGAAACAAACAAATGTCTCTGTTTCAACCGCAGAAGCTGAGTACATAGCTGCTTCAGCAGGATGTTCTCAAATCCTTTGGTTACAAAACCAACTACTGGATTACGGGTTCACTTTTCTTAAAACTTCTATTTACATTGATAACACTGCTACTATGTTTATTATAGCTAATCCTGTCCAGTACTAAAAAAAAATGTATCGAGATTCGATATCATTTTCTCAAAGATAACTCTGAAAAAGGTTTAATCATTTTGATTCAAATCTCAACTGAACAACAGTTGGCTGACCTATTTACAAAAGCCTTTTTACCAGGTCGATTTGAATATTTGGTCGAGTCAATTGGACTTATTAATCATGTTTAAAAACTGGTTTTGAGTTTAATTCAGTTGTTTGATTCATTAAAAATGATAAGAACCCTCCCTTAGCTTAATCTTGAATATAGAGAAACTGTCAAAGTTAACTGCCTGATTGTATATATTGTGTGTGCATGTTCAATAGAAAATTAAAAAACAAATACAAAAATAGAAAATTGTAAAATCAAAAGAGAAAATTATAAAACAAAAACACAAAAAATAGAGTTTTTCTTGTTAATTAATTGTTTAGAAAAAATAGAGTTTTTCTTGTTAGTTAATTATAACACAAAAACACAGAAAATTATAAACTCACACCTGGTGGTGATATGAATAACCATTGAGCTCTAATTATTTAAAGCATTTATTCACTTCTCTGTTATGAGTCATCATAGACCTGAAGTGACGAGATATCCTTTGTTGTAAGTCATTACAGACATGGATATTCTTTGGATATTCTCTTGATGCAAAAGATGCCAATGTGCACAATCTGAACATGAGATCTGGTTATAAGTATATGTCAGGTTAACAAGTTGAGAAAAGTGATTTCTTGCATATCTTGATGAGAGTTGAACTCTCTAAGTCTAAGTGTGACTTACATAGTGTCATATCTAATCGTACCTTAATCAATCCAAGAATTGAAAAAGTAAGTATGTTGAGTATCTTGCCAAAGGCACTCATTTTCTGTCCTTAGATCTCGTGTCTCCTTTGCTGTAAAAATGCTGACTTGGAACACACTTGATCAGGATTTAATCACTGTCTATGACTATCCATCATTTTATTTTCTTTTAATGTGCTAATCTTAACTAATATGATCTCACTGCAGGCATGTGATTCAAATGTATATAGTAGATTTTTATTCTGATTTATTTTTTATTTTTGCATGATTTTCTGTGTTCAGGCATGTTGATAATGATTGGTTTGCTCTAATTGCAAAATAAAAGAAACTTCTAAGTTTGTAAACTTAAAAGTTTAGGGGGAGTAAAAATGAAAATGAGAAAATAATTGAATTTCAAAAAGTGGAAAATCTAAAATAAAGTATTTTGGATGAAAGGATGAAGCTGTAATTTCAAGCATGTGTGTTTGATATGATGTAAGAATGAACCTGAAAAAGAATTCAAATTCAGTAGAAAAGCTTCTTGCAAACAAAATGAGACTATTTGCTTTGTAAAAGTTATATAGAGACTAAAATGACGGAAAATTATTTTTGAAAATAAAATAAAAATAAAATGGTAAAAAAAATTAAAAAATAAAAGTTTGAATGTCAAAAAATGCTAAAATTTGAAGGTCATTAAAGTAAATTGTGAGTGATAGTCAAAAAAATTGACTACGTGTTGAAAAAATTGTGTGTGAACAGTACTAATGTGCTTAAACAGTGTTCAGATGGATGGTGTGATAATTTTAAGTGTTAAGACTCATGGAAGGTTTCTCATGCGCCTGAATAGTACTCATAAGTCTAAATCAAGAGTATGATGAATTTCAGAAAATTGTGCAAGTGTTGGGCATTTCATTCTATGCTCATGCGCTTAAACAGTTGTCATGTGTCTGAACAATTGGTTAAGTGTTGGGCGTATCAACTATGCTCATACGTCTAAACAGTACCAGAATTCCAAGTGTTAGTCTCATGCTCCTGAACAATGCCTAAGCGCCTAAACAGTGCTTATGCGACTGAACAATGCTCATGTGTCTAAACCTCATGCGTATTCACAGTGCTCATGCTTCTGAAAACTTGGTGTGAAATTTAGTCTCATATGCCTTCACAGTGCTCATGCGCCTAAAAATTTACACACATACATATATATATACAACACTTGTGTTCTCATTCATTTATTCAATCGAATCCTCTGATATTACACCCGATATTCTCAAATCCTTGACTCATCAGTTCATCATTATCGATTGATTATAGTTAATACTTGTGATCGATAGGTATTATCATTGAATCTAAACATAATTCTGTGATTAACATCATTTGATTTCAGTTTAAACTTCAAATTTAACTGGGTGTTTGAAGTCTGTTCAGGTGTTCGAACCCTAGTTTTTTGAAAAATTTAAAATTTCTGATGAGAATGAGTTTTAATAACAAAAATTGAACATTGAACGACTATTGTTAAAGGGTTTTCACAAGTTTATCATAGTCATTTTATCCTTATAAAATGAAAAATGCAACGGGAATGGAATGAAAAACTTGTTAAGGTTAATGTATATAAACCAATTTATAAAATCTGTTAAAACCCATAATGGATCGTTATATGAATGATCATGCTTTCAAACAACCATAGGGTGTTTAGAAATCTACCTCTCGAATGGGACAGAGGAAGAAGATCTTTGATCGATAGCTTCCAAAGCGGTAAACCTCAAGCTTGTCTACCCCTAGCTTCCAACATTACACCAGGTTGCTAGGATTTTCTTTACTTGAATCGGGTTCGTTCTTGGTTTTCCTCGAGAGAAAAGCTACAGTAACACCAATTTACACCTTTGTGTGTTTTGTAAGTTATCAGAGAGAGTGGTTGAATGCAATCATATATTGCACGTCCCTTTAACCCATCCGCATTTCTCTAATATTCATCCGCATTAGTAAATACGGATGAACAAACTCTAACCGCATTTGTAAATGTGGAAGAAGAAACTTCATCAGCATTTTCCAAATATACATCCGCATTTGTAAATGCGGATAAGTAACACCATCAGCATTTCCAAAATGCACATCCGCATTTGTAAATGCGGATGATCAGTTTCATCAGCATTTCTTTAAATGCTCATCCGCATTTACTATCCGCATTAGTAAATGCGGATGAAGTAATTCCTCCAGCATTTCCCCAAATGCACATCCGCATTTGCAAATGCGGATGAGGAACATTCATCCGCATTTCCTCAGTAACACATCCGCATTGGTAAATGCGGATGAGTAAAAGAAATACGGACAAAACACTTGTATTGTTTGTTCAACCATTTGAATAACAATACAAAGTACTCTCTCTTTAAACTAAATTATCCATATATATAATTTATTCATAACACTAGTGCAAATATTTAGAAACCCAATTTCTAAATACTTCAACTGTCAATATTTATTTACATGATCATATCATAAAATAAATATTGTAGGTGTTTGTCTAGCTTGTTATTGGGTATGACCTGACTTGGATCATAACGTACTACCCACATCAATTCAATATATGTCTTGGGCAGACCGTTCCCAACAATCTCCCACTTGCACAAGATATATAGAGAATTGATGCAAGCAGTAAATACCGCCTAACAATGGTTTACTACCCTAATACGCATGACGAAGTGCCATTCAATAACATCATCTTCCTCAAGTGCCTTACTTGAAATGATTTAGGTGAATCTATCATTTATCCTTTTGTTACATATGTCATGTTAAATCCAGCGACACAAAATGATCATTCTCTGTTGATTTAACTTAATCAGAACTTAGACGTCATACTCTCAACGAATAAGAGGAACAAATCCCATCTTGACTACATATGTACTGTCCATTATTTTAGAACAGTAAAGAATTAGATCAAAGTATAATATTTGGTGAATATCGAAACCCAATATGTATCTCAGGTTAGAGGATACAATGATATTCGCCTTTACTCAAATTTACTTATGATCAATTACATAATTCCATGCAGTAAAATTTGAGAGCGGGTCTGTCCAATACCACAAATATTTATGAACCTTGGTAGCAACCTCTTGCTTTATATTCATACCTTATGAATATCCACCAATCCAAGTTCATAATAGTTTTACTTCATATTTGTTCCCACAAATATGACCGACTACGGACATTTAGAATAATAAATATATTCATTGATTTAAACATGCTAAAATGGAACATAACTCATAGTATCATAATCATATATATATATGAGTCAAAATAATAATTGTTCCAATATTTAAATACAAAATAGATCAAATCCAATCACTAGAATATCGAAGTCCTAAGGCACAAGTATGACTCTCATGCTTTGGCCTTTCAAGGAGCTTCGTGAGTGGATCCGCAATATTTTGATCGGTGTGAACTTTGCGAATACATATCTTTCCTTTTTCAACTTCATCCCTTATGTAGTTGAATCTCCGCTCAATGTGCCTTGTCTTTTGATGTGAACGGGGTTCCTTGATTTGAGCAATCGCACCCTCATTGTCACAAAAGATCTCTTGGGGATCTTGAATGGTAGAGATAACCCCTAGATCGGCAATGAATTTCTTCAACTATGCAGCTTCCTGTGCTGCCAATGAAGCGACGATGTATTCTGATTCTGTAGTGGACAATGCTACCACATCCTACTTTGAACTCTTCCAGGACACTGCCCTTCCATTCACAATGAAGACATACCCTGATTATGATCGAGAATGATCTCGATCAGTTTGGAAACTCGCATCCTTGTAACCCTTTACAACAAGTTCCTCTTCACCAGATCCGTATATTAGAAACATATCCTTAGTCCTCCTAAGGTATTTCAATATACTCTTAACAGCCATCCAATGACTATTTCCTGGATTCTGCTGATATCTGCTTGTCATGCTCAAAGCGCATGACACGTCCGGCCTAGTTCATATCATCGCATACATGATGGATCCTATAGCAGATGCAGATGGGATTTCCTTCATCCTTTCTTGCTCATCCTTTGAGCTTGGACATTGAGATGCACTCAATATTGTCCCTCTTTGAATAGGTACCAAACCTTTCTTAGAGTTCTCCATCTTGAACGTTTTCAAGATTTTATCAATGTATGCACTTTGGTTTAAACCTATCAACCGCCTTTATCTATCCCTATAGATCTTATTCCCAAAATATAGGTGGCTTCACCAAGATCTTTGATGGAAAAACAACTTCCAAGCCAGGTTTTAACATATTCCATGGTTGGAATGTCATTTCCAAACAGTAATATATTATCAACATACAATACTAAGAATGTGATGATGCTCCCACTAGCTTTCTTATACACACAAGCTTCATCAGCGTTCTTGATGAACCCAAACGTTTTGATCTCTTCATCAAAACGTTAATTCTAACTTCTTGATGCTTGTTTCAATCCATAGATTGATTTCTTTAACTTTCATACTTTATTAGGATATTATGGATCGACAAAACCTTCGGGCTGAACCATATAGACATTCTCTCCGAGATGTCCATTAAGGAAAGCAGTTTTGACATCCATTTGCCAAATCTCATAGTCATAATATGCAGCTATGGCAAATAATATCCTAATTGACTTTAGCATTGCCATGGGCGAGAAGGTTTCATCATAACCAATCCCTTAAGTTTAAGTGAAACCTTTTGCTACAAGTCTTGCTTTATAAGTATCCAAGTTTCCATTCATATCAGTTTTCTTCTTAAAAACCCACTTACATCCAACCGGTTTGGACTTAAGCGGTGGCACAACCAATTCTCACACTTGGTTATCGTACATGGATTGCATCTCTACGTTCATGGCTTCAAGCCACTTGTCACAATCCGAATTGGACATTACATCATGGTACATAGTTGGTTCATCTGAGTCAACTACATAGCATCCATTCATGAAAAATCCATATCTTTCGGGTGGATAGCTAGTTCTACCAGATCTGCGAATGTTTTGTGTGTATTGATCAACCACTTGATCATTATCAACAACCTCTTGTTGATTGCTAGTATCAACCAACCTTGTATCGGCCTTGTGGTTCTCGATCCTCATCAAGTTCCACTGTTCTATCGGTAGTTCCTTCCATAAGGAATTTAGTTTCCAAGAACTCAGCCTTTCGAGCAATAAATTCCTTTTGCTCTATTGATTGTAGAAGTAATATCCCATCGAGTCTTTGGGATATCCTACAAAGATACACTTAATGGATCGGCTTTCTAACTTGTTTGGGGTGTTTTCCTTAACATAAGCCTCACAACCCCATACCTCTAAATATGATAACGATGGAACCCTTCCATGCCATATTTCAAAAGGTGTCTTATCCACTTTCTTGGTTGGGGCCATATTTAGAATACGGGCCGCAGAGAGCAATGCGAAACCCCAAAATGATAGAGGTAGTGTGCTTCTAGCCATCATAGATCGAACCATATCCAATAGGGTTCGGTTTCTCCTTTAGACACACCATTATGTTGTGGTGTTCCAGGTGGAGCAAGCTGTGAGACAATCCCACAACTCCTAAGATGATCTTGAAAAGCCTCACTAAGGTATTCACCTCCTCTATCTGAATGAAGAACTTTGATGGTTTTGTTGAGTTGATTTTCTACTTCATTCTTGAAGATTTTGAACGTTTCAAAAGCTTCATCTTTGTGTCTCAACAAGTAGACATAACCATAACGACTATAATCGTCGATGAAGGTAATGAAGTATCTTTCACCATTCCTTGTCATTGCTTTAAAAGGACCACATACATCGAATGTATGATTCCTAATAAGTCTTTTACCCTTTGGTTAGTACCACTAAAGGTTCCTTGGTCATCTTTCCTTGTAAACAAGATTCACACTTATCAAATGAACCCTCTTCATTTGCTTCCAAAAGACCATTCTTTTGAAGTGTTTGAATACGATTCTTGTTTATGTGACCAAGACGACAATGCCAAAGATATAATTCACTTAAACCCATTTTAAGTTTCTTGGTGCTCAACTGGTATAACGAGTTATTAAAGGATGAGTCATCATGAACCAATTCATAAATACCATTAAAAGGCATAGCCTTAAAATAAAATATATCATCCATAAAGACACAAATACCATCGTTTACAAACTTTAATACATAACCAAATTGTTTTAGAAGGGAAACAGAAATTATGTTCCTAGTCAAACTAGGAGCATACAAAACATTCTTCAAAATGACTTCCAAAACCACTTGGAAGCTTCAAGATATAGTCTCCTTGAGCTTCGACATCAACCTTTGCTCCATTGCCCAAATAGAGACTAGTATCCCCTTTCTTAAAATGTTTATTTCTTTTGAACCCCTGCAACAAATTGCAAATATGAGTTCCACATCCGGTATCTAATACCCATGTGTTTGAAGAAATAACATTAACTTCAATATGGATCATGAAAGCTGTACCTGAGGTCTGCCCTGCATCCCTCTTGTTCCTCAACTCCTTGAGATAGATTGGACAATTTCTCTTCCAATGTCCTATCTCACCACACTCAAAGCATGGACCGTTCTCCTTAACCTTTGGCTTCTTAAGCTTCAGTTTTGGTGGTCCCGCTTTAGTCTTTCCCTTACCCTTTCCTTTGATGTACCCCTTGCCTTTGGCAACATTTCCCTTGGGTTCGGGGTGATGCTTCTTCTTGTTGCCACCCTCATTGATCGTGAGAACCGGTAAAACCCTTTTACCCATCCCTGCCTCTGTTTTGAGCATTGCATGAAGTTCCCCAATGCTCTTGTCCCATCCATTCATGTTATAATTCATGATAAAAGTTTCAAACTTCTTGGTTAGACCATTGAGGATCAAATCCATGGACAACTCTTTCGAGACGGGACAATTTAGCTTTTCGAGGCGATCAATGTGGCTTTTCATCTTCATCACATAAGATGATATAGATTGGGTTTCTTCCATTCGACATGCATGAAGTGCTCGAACCGTTTCGAAGCGCTCTACCCTCGCTAGTTGAAGGAACATTTCCTTCAGCTGGGTAATCATGCCGTATACCCTATGATGTTCAAAATCCTTTTGAAGTTAGGGAATCATGGTTCCTAACATGTGGCAGGAAACCTACACAGAATCCTCAGTATGCTTAACCTAGTCCTCGTAGGCATCAACATCATCAATGTTGGGTTCATCGGGAATAGGATCGTCTAACACGTATGATTTCTTTTCCTGCTTGAGAACAATTCTCAAGTTTCGAAACCAATCCTTGAAATTATTGTGATTTAGACGATCCTTTTCCAGGATAGTTCTCAGTGACAGGTTATGGACGGTCGGGGAGGTAGCATTGTTATTATTAGCGGCCATTACTACAATATAAACAAAGTTCAATTTCAGTATTCATAAAATGATATTTTAACTATTAATACCCTTTCATGTCTCATAGACAATTAATAATTAAAATCTAGAATCCAATGTTACATTCAAATAATAGTTAGGTGACCTTTATCCCATTATTTAAATTAACAAGGTAGTCAACTTTTGACAATTGCAACCCTTTGCAACTTCTAGTTTATGAGATCGGTTAAACATCTTTATGTTTAGTCGGCATGTTTAATCCCATCAACCATTATACGCCATGCTTCGGTGACCCTATTCACATGGTTTCCAATTCAAGTCGTCCTACTTACACACACGTGTGAGTTTACACATACAGGTGGTTAGGTGACCTTTATCACACAAATATGTTAAGCCCACCTCAAACACACAAGTTCCCTAAATATGGTTAGGTGACCTTTATCCCATAAATAGTTCCCAAGTGATTCGAGTGTTGTATAAAAAGATGGTGTTAAACTTGTTTAAAAGGGATTTTGTTTCCATTAATTCTAGTTATGAAAACATTTTATACCTTACATTTGCATGCATTCAAATGTGTGGTACACGAGTGAAACCAATTTCCAAGGTTCTTTTAATAAAACCTAATTTTATTGTGAAAACATTAACCTTTAATAAAAACATTTTATTACCCATGTTAATGTTTCCAAAAGAACCGTTTGCAGCTTGTTGTTGATTTGAAATTGTTTAATAGTGCATATCCAAATATCACATGAACAATAAATTAAATCAACCATACAAGCAACACATACAACAACAAGTTCATAACCATAGCCAACTAATTTTAACATCAGTTTTTAACCGAAACAAGTGAGTTATTAGGTCCTTCCTAAGGGTAACACTTGTGTCGGTGAACTCCTTATTGATTCCGCATCCAAATGCTTCAAGTGTCCACTTTGTGTTGTGATTCTCCATTCGATTTGTGCTTCCAAATGGACATAAAATCTGCACCAAACCTCTTTGGACCTTCAAAATATGTTTGAGGTTATTGGGCTTAAATCCCATTAAGAGCCATGAAGCCCTTTGGGCACAAAATTAGCCCAAACCGAAAAACATTCTTATTGCATCTTCTTTTACAAAATTATATATCCCATATACATTTTCTAGTAAAAGTGAAATGCAACTAATCTATTTATTTTACATACCAAATGAAAATAAATAAATTACATAGCCAATAGGAAGAACAAATAAATTTTAATTATTACAACCCTTTGAATAATCAAATACAAATCACAACACAACCAAACACAAGGTCTCGGCTAGGTTATGAACATCAAGATACATATCCAAATATGTAATGAAAATCTGAGAGTTTTCCCCTTGAATCACAGATTTTCGGTTAATGTATAAACAAACCGAATATCATGATTCTTGTCCAAACAACTTAAATCATCCATATGATTAAATTTTTCAAGATTACAATATGCATGTAAAGTAGAATCTTGAAAAACAGGGGAAACATAGACCAGAAATTTCGGTCTGTTGGTGAATAACAGCAAGAAGCTAAGAATTCAGTCCAGATGAAGCATGTATCCATATAACCGGCTCTGATACCACTAAAGGGTTTTCACAAGTTTATCAGAGTTATTTTATCCTTATCAAATGAAAAACGCAGCAGGAATGGAATGAAAAACTTGTTAAGGTTAATGTATATAAACTAATTTATAAAATCTGTTAAAACCCGTAATGGATAGTTATATGAATGATCATGCTTACAAACAACCATAGGGTGTTTAGAAATCTACCTCTCGAGTAGGACAGAGGAAGAAGATCTTTGATCGGCAGCTTCCAAAGCAAGAAACCTCAAGCTTGTCTACCTCAAGCTTTCAACAGACACCAGGTTGCTAGGATTTTCTTTACTTGAATCGGGTTCTGTTCTTGGTTTTCCTCAACTGATCAAGAGAAAAGCTACAGTAGCACCGATTTGCACCTTTGTGTGTGTTGTAAGTTATCAGAGAGAGTGGTTGAACGCAATCATATATTGCATGTCCTATGAAACTGAATTTCAGAGTGAGAGAAAAGTAGGCGGGACCCATCCCTTTAACCCATCCGCATTTCTCTAATATTCATCCGCAAACCGCATTTGTAAATGCGAAAGAAGAAACTTCATCAGCATTTCCCAAATGTACATCCGTATTTGTAAATGCTGATAAGTAACACCATCAGCATTTCCAAAATACACATCCGCATTTGTAAATGCGGATGATCAGTTTCATCAGCATTTTCTTAAATGCTCATCCGCATTTACTATCCGCATTAGTAAATGCGGATGAAGTAATTCCTTCAGCATTTTCCCAAATGCACATCCGCATTTGCTAATGCGGATGAGGAACATTCATCCGCATTTCCTCGGTAACACATCCACATTGGTAAATGCGGATGAGTAAAAGAAATACGAACAAAACACTTGTATTGTTTGTTCAACCATTTGAATAACAATACAAAGTAATCTCTCTTTAAAATAAATTATCCATATAGTTTATTCATAACACTAGTGTAAATATTTAAAAACCTAATTTCTAAATACTTTAAGTGTCAATATTTATTTACATGATCATATCATAAAATAAATATTGTAAGTGTTTGTCTAGCTTGTTATTGGATATGACCCGACTTGGATCATAACGTACTAGCCACATTAATTCAGTGTGTGTCTTGGGCAGACCGTTCCCAACAAGTGTAACATGATTTCAAACATATTATGATAGTCGAATTCAAGTTTCATCAAATTGTGTTCACGATGATTGTGTGTTCATCACAAGGTTCATATGAACTGAATATGAACAGTCAGTTCATCAATTTTTCATTAAAAGTTGTCAAGTTGATCATAAAAATCATTCATTAATATGTTTTTGAGAAAATTTTAATGAGTTTAGTGTGTTTTAAATCTTTTGAACTTAATCTTGAAAGTGTTCTACTCTTGACAGAGTATGTTGAACACTTAGAAATTTTTTAAGATTTAAAACATGCTAATTCAATTGAAATTTAATAAATTTTCAAGTTACTTAATGTAACTTGATTATTATGAATTGTGTAAATCAAACTTGTAACCAATATACTCTTATTCATGTAATGAGATATATATAAACACTTAGAAAATTTTTAAGTGTTTTGGTTCAAAACTGATAAATCACAATTTGATTTTAAGTTTTGCAAATTCAAATATGACTAATTTTCTTTGTTTACGCATACAGATGGCAGAGCATAAGTTTGAACCAAAGCATAATGTAGCTGCTTTTCTTAACGAAGATGTTCAAGAAGCTACTGGATATGAAGAGATGATCAGATTTTTATTGAGGACTAACTATGTATATGCTATGTGTTCACAGCCAGTCATATATGCTCGGTTAATCAAAAGATTTTGGAATACTATTGGGATTGAAAGAGATGAAGAAGGAAGGAAAGTGGTTAGAGAATTTGTTACTAATGATCGTATGGTTGAAGTGTCTGAGCAATCAATTAGAAAAGCTTTCAGACTGGGTAACAATGATGCACAAGATTTGGCTGAACTCTCATTTAATGAGTGTAGAGAAACATTTATAGCCATGGGTCATTCTGACCATTTCCTAAAGAAACAATTCTTTAGAGCAAGAGTTTATAATCACTGGAAACTTCTTTGATATATCTTTTAGCACAAAATGTCTAAAAGAAGTACCGGATGGAATTCATTCCCGGTAGACATTGTATCTCCAATAGTAGCCATAGCCACTAATAGAAGATTCAATATGGCTAAATGAATCATGAATGGTTTCATTTTTAATTTGGAGAAGGGAATTAGACATAAGTACTTGATGTATCCAAGATTTCTTCAAATGATTATTAATAAAGAACATCATGATTTCCATGCTTATGGAGTGGGTGGAGAAATATTACTTTTGGAGCATATGGCTGAAACTACTTACAAGAGACTTGCTATTATTACTAGTGCTCAAAATGTTCCTATGTTTGAGTATATGAGAGCATTTGCAAGGGATGATGTGAATATAAATGAAGATCATTTTCATCTAATTGAGGATGAACCAGCTGATCCAAATGACTTAATTGAAGAATTTCCTCAAGAACCATCTGAATCTAAAGCTAATGAAGAAAATGAAGATGATGATGAAACTAATGATGAAGAAAGTTCATCTTCAAGTAGTGATGATGATGATGATAATGATGGAGATAATGAAGTTGGTGAAGTTAATAATGGTGTTAATGAAGTTGATGATGATGATAATGAAGATAATGTTGATGAGTTATTAGATATGAATGGAGAAGATGTTATAGCTAATGTATAACAAGAAGTTGAGTATGATGTTTAAAATGTTGAAGCCTGTAAATCTATATTACCAGATAAAGTGGAAAGGTTGAGTCAACATGATACAGTTCTGACTGAGGAAGTGACTACCCAACAGATAATTGATGAATTAAAAGAAGAGAACTCAAATTAGCTTAAGCTAATTAAGAAGCTAAGAGATGAGAATGAAAGATTAAAAGATGAATTGTTAAAGAAAGATTTGATAATTGCTGATCTTGAAGAAGAAAAAGAATCAAATTTAAAGAACTTTGAAGTGATACTCAAAGACCATTGACTTGACTGAAGAAAAATTCAAGAAGTTAAAAGAAGATCATGATAAATTGAAAGAAGAATTTGAAGGTATGAAAGATAGTTTGAGATCTCAATCACCTAAATTAGTTATTGTATCTGAAGTTCAACTGATTGATGTTGAAAGAATATCTAAGGTAGATAAAGGGAAGAGAAAGATAGATGATCTAGATGTGTTAGGTTTAGCTGAATCATCATCGAACCCTTTGTCTAAAATACAAAAGATTGTATCTGAGCCTTTGATTCATGAAAGTAAAGAAGCTGAAGCTCAAGAGAGAATTGATGCATTAGATGATTTAGAACCAGAATTCTCAGATGCGTGGTATGATGAAGTGTTAGAAGCAGAAGATATTGTTGAAACTGGTTATTCTCCTATTAAGGCTGTTACTGAAGATATCCCTATTGATTTGATGCCAAGTATAATTATCTGGTTAAGAAAAATTACAATAGAGTATTTTTGGATGGTCTCACTGTGTCTTAAATCAATGAAGAATATGAGAAATGTGTAATTGCTGAATCTATAGCTCCAGTGGATCCTGATGAAATTATTGTTGAACACGGAGAATGGAATCCAATGCATGAAAGTATTAATATTGAAGAGCTTTCATCATCGGAATTAGATAATCCTGATCCAGAGAATACGTCGACTGTTGAGTTGAGATTGTGGTTACAATCAAGAAATTATCCACGAAAGAAGTTTAACAGATTGCAAACTGAATCATTGAGAAATTTGGTGAGAAGCTTTCAAGAAACTAAAAAATAAAACAATAGAATGATTGTTCTTCATATGGATAATCCTCAATACTTGGAAATTACCAAAAGAACAAGAATTTTTGTAAGGCCCAGTTCCCGGAGACCTCACAGTTGGGCAATCATAGCATAATTAAATAAACATTTCATAATCCATTAAAACAATGCAATAGAATTAAACATCAAAAGCCATTCATTAGTTTATAAGCACTGTTTGTAAGCAATACAGGTTTGTTAATAGTTACAAAAAAAATCCTTAATTTTGCATTACAAAACAACAATGTTATAGATCATGAATAGATGTCAGCCTTGCCCCAACGAGTAGCCTCCCCGAGTGCCATCCTCAGCAATATTACCTGCCAACTGAAAATGCATAAAAGTCAGCTTTGCTGAGTGAGTTCTAGTTTTAAAATCATAAAAATACCTCGACAGAGTTGTATATGAAAATACTCTTTCAAAATATCATAACTTTCTTTCGAATGTGATCATACATCATACATACATCGAGGTTATATCATTATTATCTTTCATCCTCATTCATAATCGTTCGTTTCGCACTTTCATTATTATCTTTCACTGTAATCTAGATCCTGTCATATGCTATGCCCCATCGTTGTGCATAAAGCAACTTCAGTCTTGGGGTCAAGCGACAAGGATCCCATTTCGTGCATATTAGTCAATCTCAAAGATTGACTCCTGCGTGCATCCTCATGGGTTAGCTAAACCGCACACAGTTGAGCTAACAACCCCTGGCTGCGAACCTCCTTTCCATTTGCTTGCAAGACTTTTCATTCGTTCATTATGTTCCACTTTTCATTAACATTAATCTTTCCCCTTTATTAATGATAATACTTTATGATCATGAGCAATCCACATAAAGTCACATTATATAGTAATAGGAACACAAGAACAATCACAAAACATGAAAAGAATAATCAAATAATAATCACAGGTCCACCCTAGGTCAAACCTTAAAATTCAGCTTTCTCCGAAATTTCAGAAAATTTTCTAAGTGTCTTAGGCACATGGGAACTATGCAGGCGCATCAGCAATGCATGGGCGCACCAACACTATTTGGGCGCATGATTTCTACACTTAGACATTTCCACAATATTTCTGGGTGCATGAGCCTCCCAGGCGCATGGGCAATCAGGCTCCTAAGGAAGGTCTTGGGCGCATGACATTGTTCAGGCGCATGAACCTACACTTGCATACTTAGGCAAAACATTTGGGCGCATGAGCACTATTGGGGCGCATGAGCCCCTACTTAAAATTTTCTAAGGAAATTTCCAGGCGCATGGGCCCTGTATGGGCTCATGGCCTGTACTTAGGCATATTTATTCTAAGTTCTCAGGCACATGGGCCCTGTATGGGCGCATGGCCAGCAGTTAAGCATTTCTACTTTGCAGAATCATTCCAAACCTGTTCTAGCACCTGTTCAAAGCCTAAACATGCATTTCTAAGCATACCCAACATGACAACAAGCATCAAACCTGAACATACACACATATACACATACGGGTAAAGTAAATAGTTGATAAAAAAACATTTTATATGCATTTCCAGCCCCAAAATCATTTTAAAATATACATAAACGGGGTCTAGAACTCACCTCTTGCAGAAGACAAGTAAAACTCCACCAAACTTGGCTGCACTAGAGTTCAAGACACCTAAACCAAACATAAACAAGCACTAAAACACCAAAAACACATAGAAATCGGTTTCTAAGGGTGAAACCACAAAGAAACCGAACCAATTAACATGCAAACACACATACCTAGAAGATTCTAGCTTCTTCTTCTTCACAAAACCGAGAGAAAACCAGAAACACAACCCTTTCTCCTTCGGTCACAACAGCAGCAGAAAGAGCATGGGCGACCATGCTCTTATACTCATATTCTTTTGACTTTTATACATATTTACACAATGCACCCTTCATCTTTTGTCATTGCCTTCTTTATTCAAGATTCTTTTCTTTCTTTCCACTTTTGGCCCCAAGGAAATCCGGGTGTTACAAGTCTACCCTCCTTAAAGAGGTTTCGTCCCCGAAACCCGTCACTCTTCGAATAACTGTGGGTAGTGTTGTCTCATCTCTGCCTCGGTCTCCCATGTAGATTCAGATCCTTTTCGGTGCTTCCACTGCACCCGCACAAGTGAAACCACTTTATTCCTTAACCTCTTCTCCTTCGATCGATGATTGCCACTGGTTGCTCCACGTCGTTGAGCTGTTCATCCACTTCGATATCCTCCAGTGGTACAATCATGTCTTCGTCGGCTAAGCACTTTCTTAGATGGGATACATGGAATGTCGGATGAATCCCACTTAACTCATCAGGCAATTCTAGTCGATAGGCCACCTCTCCTACTCGTGCAACGATTCAGAAAGGTCCTATGTACCTCGGGCTCAGCTTGCCTCTCTTTCTGAATTGGATGATCCCTTTCCAAGGCGAGACCTTCAACATGACCTTATCCCCCAAGTTGAACTCGATTGGTCTACGCCTCTTATCGACATATGACTTTTGCCTATCCTTGGCTGCCTTCGTAAAGGCTTTGATCTTTTCTAGCTTCTCAGTCGTAGCCTCGATCACCTCAATGCTTCCCAATTCTTTCTGCCCAATGTCTCCCCAACATACGGCGTCCTACACCTCCTTTCGTATAACATCTCGTATGGTGGCATGCCAATGCTGGCATGATAACTGTTGTTGTACGAGAACTCTGCTAACGGTAGGTGATCGTCCCAACTCCCTCCGAAGTCGATCACACATGCACAAAGCATATCCTCCAGTGTCTGAATCGTCTGCTCAGACTGACCATCTATCTGAGGATGATAAGCTGTGCTGATGTGTAGCTTCGTCCTCATGATGCCCCATGGCATCATGAAACCTCTTCCAGAACTTAGACGTAAACTGGGTGTCGCGATCTGACACAATAGACACCAGCACGCCATGACGGGCTACAATCTCTTTGATGAACAGATCCGCCAATCTCTCAGATGAATACGTCTCGCGGATCGGTAGGAAGTGAGCACTCTTTGTCAAGCGGTCGACTATCACCCAAATGGTATCGTATCCCCTTGCAGTACGGGGCAACTTCATGATGAAGTCCATAGTGATGTGTTCCCACTTCCACTTGGGTATATCCAACGGTTGGATCTTCCCGTATGCTTTCTGGTGTTCTGCCTTCACTTGCAAGCAAGTGAGGCACTTACTCACATACTCCACTACATCGTGTTTCATACCCGGCCACCAGTAGTCCTCCCTCATATCTTGATACATCTTGGTGGCACCGGGATGAATGGAGTATCGAGTCTTATGAGCTTCATCCATAATTCGCCCACGTAGATCCCCATATCTAGGAATCCACATCCGTCCAAAGTGGGTTTTAACCCCATGGGTGTTCTCTCCCAATTCGGTGACTAGACCTCTCATTCGTTCAGAGTTAAGGCGTTCTTCCTTCAATGCCTTATTCTGAAATTCCTTGACCTGTGTCATCATGTCAGAGGTAATCACCAACTGATACACCTTCACCTGAATTGGCTCAGGTCTCTCTTTCCGGCTAAGGGCATCGGCCACTACGTTGGCCTTGCCCGGGTGGTAATGGATCTCACAATCATAGTCCTTGATCAACTCTAACCACCTCCTTTGTCTCATGTTGAGGTCCTTCTGCTCAAAGAAATACTTCAAGCTCTTGTGGTCAGTGAAAATTGTGCACTTTGTCCCGTATAAATAGTGCCTCCAAATTTTCAATGCAAAGACCACTGCTGCTAATTTTAGTCATGAGTGGGGTAATTGGCTTCGTGGGTCTTCAACTGTCGAGATGCGTATGCTATCACTCTTCCACGCTGCATTAGTACGCAACCCAGTCCTGAATAGGATGCATCGGAATAGACCACTAAATCCTCACTCCCTTCGGGCAGTGTCAAGACAGGAGCCTGAGTTAATCTTGCCTTTAACTCCTCAAACGCATCCTCCTGTTCTCGTCCCCACACATACTTCACATCCTTGCGAGTCAATTTGGTCAAAGGTGAGGCTATTTTGGAAAAGTCTTGAATAAACCTTTAGTAGTAGCCCGCCAAACCCAAGAAACTGCGAATCTCAGATGGCGTCTTTGGAGACTTCCATTTCATCACCGCCTCAACCTTCGCCGAGTCCACCATAATTCCTTCAGAATTTACCACGTGACCCAAAAATTGAACCTCACGCAACCAAAAAGCACACTTGGAGAACTTAGCATATAGCTTCTCCCTCCTAAGTGTCCCCAACACTTCACGTATGTGGCCGGCATGTTCTTCTTTGCTCTTCGAATAAATCAGTATATCATCAATAAACACAATCACCGATTTATCTAACATAGGTCGGCACACTAGGTTCATCAGGTCCATAAAGGCAGCTGGCGCGTTAGTTAAACCGAATGACATAACGAGAAACTCGTAATGTCCATAACGCGTGCGGAACGCTGTCTTCGGGATATCTTGTTCCTTTACCTTCAGCTGATGGTAGCCAGATCGAAGATCTATCCTGGAAAACCAATTGACACCCTGAAGCTGATCAAATAGGTCATCAATTCTCGGTAGGGGGTATCGGCTCTTTACGGTCAACTTGTTCAACTCATGGTAGTCTATACACATCCTCATACTACCGTCTTTCTTCTTAACAAATAGGACCGGAGCACCCGAGGGAGAGATACTCGGTCGAATGAATCCTTTATCCATCAACTCCTGCAGTTGAACCATTAGTTCTTTCATCTCGGTCGGAGCTAACCGATACGGTGCTTTGGCAACGGGTTGTGCACCGGGTATCAGGTCAATCTGAAGCTCGATCTCGCGGTCAGGTGGCACACCTGGTAAATCTTCTGGGAACACGTCCAGGAAGTCACACACCACTGGCACTTCAGACAATTGTGGTATCGACACGTCCACATCCCTTACGTACGCTAGGCAGGCACTACATCCGCGTCTCATGCACTTCTCCGCCACCGCCATCGAAATCACCCTTGGGACCGTAGTGACACGATCACCATATACCGTCACCGAACTTCCATCGGGCGCAACTAATTGAATCATCTTTTTGCGACACACGATGTTTGCCTCGTAGGTTGCTAGCCAATCCATCCCTAGTACTACATCAAATCCTCCTAGGGGCATCACATATAGCTTAGCAGCAAACCTATGACCTTCTAATTCTACGCCACAGTCTTCAATCATACAAGAAATTCTGGTTGACTTACCAATAGCAGTTTCTACGTCAAAAGGCTCATCAATAAATCTACTACTAATAGGCAACTTAGCACAGAAAGCAGCAGATATGAATCTCCTACTAACACCAGAATCAAATAATACAGAGGCACAAGTGTGATGTACTAGAAACATACCAGACAGGACGTCGGGGTCTACCCAGGCTTCCTCACACATCATAGTGAAGGCTCTAGCACTCGCCCTCTACCCTCCTTCTTCGGCTCTCTTCTTCGCCCCAGAGCTCTCTGCCCTTGGCTTCTTGTAGTTTCTGCTCATGTGGTCGTCCTCGCCATAGTTGAAGCACCATGGGATCCCACACATCTTTTCCATATGGCCGGGCTTCCCACACTTGAAGCAAATATTCGACCCCAAGAGGCATTCCCCACTGTGCTCCTTTCCACGCTTGTCACACTTCCTCGACCACGAGCCTGAAGTAACAACTCAACGGTCATCCACATTTCGCCTATTGTTATTTGGGGCAAAACAACCACGCCCGAATCTCTTTCCTCTCCAGTTATTACCACCACCATCAGTCTTCTTCACCTCAACCACTGCCACTTCCCTTTCGTCATACAACATTCCCGCCAAATCCACTGCCGACCTAAAAGTGCTCGGTCGGGTAGCGATAAGTGTTTGCGGATGTCAGCTGGCAACCCCTGATATACCGCTTGATCTTCCTTGATGCCGGCGTAACCTGATCGGGCACCAGTCTCGCCATCTCATTAAATTTGGCTGTGTATTGCTGGTGGGTCATAGTGCCTGCCTCCAGCTGTAGGAACTCTCTCTCGATCTGGTCGAGTTCTCGATGAGGACAGAACTCCTCAATCACCAACCTTTTCAGTTCTCTCCACTTCATCTTTTCAATGGCCCGATTGCTTTCGGCTTGGACAAGGTTGTCCCACCAGCACAGCACAGTGTCAACGAAGGAGTGAGTGGCAAACTTCACCTTTTGGTCCTCTCGACACTCATTGATTTCCAGAACAGCCTCCATCTCCCTTACCCATCGGTGAACAGCAGCAACATCACCATTGCCATCGAAAGTAGGGGGTCTACATCTTTGGAATGCCCCGTAGCTGCATCCCTTCATGGTTTCCCGCACCACCACTTCTTCATCATCACTAGAGGCCCCCTTCCAGCATTTAGCTCCCCCTCCTCATCGTGATCCCTCACATCACCTCTCCTGCCAGCAGTAGTTCTCCGTCCCTCCTCCTTCTCCTTCTTTTCATCTTCCCTAACAGCTCGGATCACTTCAGTCACGACAGACGGTAGGATTGTCTGCATGACTTGGTGAACCTCCTCCACCACTGCCTCCTTCACCGAGGCTCTTAAGTTGGCACTCTCATCACCGCCCTCCGGGTGATGAAGATCGGGCCCAGCAAGAGCCGTCTCTGCGGTCTTGGTCTTGTTTCTTGCACTACGTGGCCTACCACAAACGCCCTGCGTTCCACCACGAGAAGCTTTCGACGATCTTCCACCAGCCATCCTCTAAACACTATAAGATTCAAACACCAACACGGTCATTCAAGGTAATAGCTCAGTTAATGTTAAGTATAGTAAGTCCCTAATTACAGTGGCCAGTTATGATTACTTACTTTACTCTTCATTTCCCGAGCATTTCCTATCCTGACTACATCAGTATTCAAATCTACTATAGCACATAAATCAAATAGCACACATAATGTCGGTTAACATTATAAGAAAAGACATACCTGATGGCACGTAGGTACTCGGGCTTGCATCCCTCCATTCGGTCCCATTTTCAGTTTAAGTTTAGGTTTTGTTTGAAAATATTTACCCATTTCTCTTAAACTTTGGCTCTGATACCAACTTGTAAGGCCCCGTTCCTGGAGACCTCACAGTTGGGCAATCATAGCATAATTAAATAAACATTTCATAATCCATTAAAACAATGCAGCAGAATCAAACATCAAAAGCCATTCATTAGTTTATAAGCACTATTTCTAAGCAATACAGGTTTGTTAACAGTTACAAAAAAAATCCTTAATTTGCATTACAAAACAACAATGTTATAGATCATGAATGAATGTCAGCCTTACCCCAACGAGTAGCCTCCCTGAGTGCCATCCTCAGCAATATTACCTGCCAACTGAAAATGCATAAAAGTCAGCTTTGCTGAGTGAGTTCTAGTTTTAAAATCATAAAAATACCTCGGAAGAGTTGTATATGAAAATACTCTTTCAAAATATCATAACTTTCTTTCGAATGTGATCATACATCATACATACATCGAGGTTATATCATTATTATCTTTCATCCTCGTTCATAATTGCTCATTTCGCACTTTCATTATTATCTTTCACTGTAATCTAGATCCTGTCATATGCTATGCCCCATCGTTGTGCATAAAGCAACTTTAGTCTTGGGGTCAAGAGACAAAGATCCCATTTCGTGCATATTAGTCAATCTCAAAGATTGACTCCTGCATGCATCCTTATGGGTTAGCTAAACCGCACATAGTTGAGCTAACAACCCCTGGCTGCGAACCTCCTTTCCATTTGCTTGCAAGACTTTTCATTCGTTCATTATGTTCCACTTTTCATTAACATTAATCTTTCCCCTTTATTAATGATAATACTTTATGATCATGAGCAATCCACATAAAGTCACATTATATAGTAATAGGAACACAAGAACAATCACAAAACATGAAAAGAATAATCAAATAATAATCACAGGTCCACCCTAGGTCAAACCTTAAAATTCAGCTTTCTCCGAAATTTCAGAAAATTTTCTAAGTGTCTTAGGCACATGGGAACTATGCAGGCGCATCAGCAATGCATGGGCGCACCAACACTATTTGGGCGCATGATTTCTACACTTAGACATTTCCAAAATATTTCTGGGCACATGAGCCTCCCAGGCGCATGGGCAATCAGGCTCCTAAGGAAGGTCTTGGGCGCATGACACTGTTCAGGCGCATGAACCTACACTTGCATACTTAGGCAAACCTTTTGGGCGCATGAGCACTATTAGGGCGCATGAGCCCCTACTTAAAATTTTCTAAGGAAATTTCCAGGAGCATGGGCCCTGTATGGGCGCATGGCCTGTACTTAGGCATATTTATTCTAAGTTCTCAGGCGCATGGGCCCTGTATGGGCGCATGGCCAGCAGTTAAGCATTTCTACTTTGCAGAATCATTCCAAACCTGTTCTAGCACCTATTCAAAGCCTAAACATGCATTTCTAAGCATACCCAACATGAAAACAAGCATCAAACCTGAACATACACACATATACACATACGGGTAAAGTAAATAGTTGATAAAAAACCATTTTAAATGCATTTCCAGCCCCAGAATCAGTTTAAATATACATAAATGGGGTCTAGAACTCACCTCTTGTAGAAGACAAGTAAAACTCCACAAAACTTGGCTGCACAAGAGTTCAAGACACCTAAACCAAACATAAACTAGCACTAAAACACCAAAAAGACATAGAAATCGGTATCTAAGGGTGAAACCACAAAGAAACCGAACCAATTAGCATGCAAACACACATACCTCGAAGATTCCAGCTTCTTCTTCTTCACAAAACCGAGAGAAAACTAGAAACACAACCCTTTCTCCTTCGGTCACAGCAGCAGCATAAAGAGCATGGGCGACCATGCTCTTATACTCATATTTTTTTTACTTTTATACATATTTACACAATGCACCCTTCATCTTTTGTCATTGCCTTCTTTATTCAAGATTCTTTTCTTTCTTTCCACTTTTGGCCCCCATGGAAATTCGGATCTTACAATTTTGAAGCCTCGAGAAATTAAACAGATGGAATTGGTGAGAAATAGTCATGAAAGAAGAAAGGAATTGATGAAAATGTTTCCAGAAACGGAGAAACAAGCTTATCAAGTGTCTATTGATAAAAAAACAGTTGTGGAATAAAGCAAGAACAGCAGGTGATCTAGTAAGGAATGTATTGCAAAAAGGCCAATCAATTTCTGAATTCCTCAATGCAATGTTTGTGCTAGATACTACAAAGAATGTAAAGTTCGTTGCATGGAAATATGATGGCATTTTTTATTAAACGTGTAAATGCTATCTGTGATGTTTATCATTTTTACACGAGCATCATAGAGCTTCTAGTGCAAGATTTGAAGGAATTAAACAAGTTGCCATTGATTAATCCTTCAAAAGCAATGTGAGGTGAAAATTTTGTTAGACTCTTAAATAGAGGTATTTCCAGAATGGAGTCATTTCTCAAGACCCGATGTGATCAAGAGGACAAAAAATACTTCAAGTCAATCAAAAGTAAAAGAAAGAGTGCAGATAATCCTAAAGAAGAAGAAAAATTTTTGGATGCTTACAGTAACCAATATTTTGAAAAGGTTACAAATCCAGGATTAAAGGTAATTTATGGGACTCAAACGACAAAACCAATTTTAAGATGGTTTTATAATGCTGACTCATTCGAATTGAAGTTAGTTCGAAACTTAGATGACTGGGATCAAGACATGATTTTGTTATTTGGAGTATTTGAACTGAAACTTCTACATACGAGTTATATCTCATTTTTGTCCATACAAAAGTTTGAACGAGTTACATTAGACGTTGCAGAGAATGATAGAAAGTATTTTATGATGATTATTAAAGTGATGAATGCCGTGATGGAAAGAATTGCATTACGAAAAACTCTAGCGTATGCAAATATTATGAAGAAAGATATAAAGTCGATTGATTTTATGCGAATTTCAAGCAAGGGTGTGTTAGAAATTCATTTACATGATCATTCTAAACCTCTGGAGTTCTATGCAAATGTTGATATTGCAGGTTTATCAAAAGAGACTTTGGAGAAAATGGAGAAAATGGACAAAATGGAGATTTAAACTAATGAGTCGAAGCCAGAGCAAGCAATTTTAGCAAGCAAGTTTAAATCAGCAATCAAGAAAGCATTGAAGGAACTTGAGCTGTACAAAGACAAGCCGATGTTCAAGATCAAAGAAGAACCTGAAGATTTTTTTAAAGACCGAAGACAATGTAAATCATAGGGGGAGTGTTGTCGAAGCTCTTGGAAGATTAACATTTTGTCTTTATGTGTTTTTTGTCATAGTGTAGGGACTTATTTTGTCAATATATTTTTCTTTGTTTCTTGATAGTATAAATAGGATATATTATATAGTGTAGAGAGAGATCTAAGACATCAGATCGAATACAGAAAGAGATTCATAAATCTATCCTGTAACCCTTACACATTGTATCCTGTGCATTTGCTATCAATGAAATCTATGGATTTTTGATATAATTGCATGTGTTTGATTACTTTGTGTTTAAATTGATCATTGCATTACAATATCATCATAGATTCGATCCTTTTGAACCAATCAGATACTATGAGAGCTTCTCTCTAATTGACTTGCTACTTGCCAACCCAAGTCAATCTAGGCAAGCTGCAGGATTAGCTAAGAGAATTCAAGAAAGGGTGCTTGAAGAGTTCAATAAGAGATCCAAACTATATAGATAAAGGCTAGCAGGTAACATTGTTAGTCAATTGGATGTTGAGGTAGACCCTAAGATTAGCTTCGAAGGGGAAACCTTGGCTGAAGGCCTAGTAATTGAACCTGTGAACCTTGAGACAGAAACTGCTTCAACACCCATTACCCTCAGTGAGACACCAGCTGGTAAAGGTGTCTCACAGCCTCTCTCTGTCCAGAGCTCAGGTACAACACCAAGCCATAAATGCCAAAGCTCTTTCCACCCCAAGTCACACATGCCAGTGACTGACAAAGGGAAGAGGAAAATAACCTCCGAGGAGATTCGGGAGGAGAAGAGAGGGAGGAAGATGAAGGCAAGGGGAGAGAGTTCAAGTGGGACCCGTGGCTTTATGGAAACTATAATCAGGGCTGCCCCTAGGCCAAGCACTCAAGAAGATGAGCTGAGGGCAGCCAAATTGAACTATCCGAGGTCTAGGAATTAAAATGTTGATAAACTCATCTCTCTCCCCTTGGATGAACTGAATGAATTGGTTGACATGTAAATGTTAAAGGAGATGAGGGAAGCTGAGGATACAGAACTGCACTTCAAAATCAAAGAAGAAAGGAGGAGAAAAATACTATACAAAGCTCCTTCCCTCTCCCCATTTCAAGAAAGCCCTGAGGTAGAGGTTGTGGCTACTAAGAAAGAAACTCAAGTAGGTAGGGAACAGGACAGACAAAACATGATAACCTACCTGAGTACCACAGGTCTCTATCAGGCAGCAGACCTACTTCCCTTATCCTATGAATATATTGAATTTGAATACCTAGAGCAACTTGAGCAAGAAGTGCTAAAAGAGCAAAAAAGCAAAAATCAAAAAGCTACTAAGAGGAAGATGAGGGAAGAGGCTGCAAAGTCAAGAGCCATCATCAGAGCAAATCTGAAGAAGTTTGTTGATAGACAGAAGATGGTGAGCTTCTTGAAGCTGTATGGATTCTTCAGAATAAGACTTGGTCCAATGTCTCTATCCACCATGGATGAGCAAATTAGAATGGTGAAGCAGAAAATCAAAAGGGGTGAGTTGATTGACTTGCATTCTCTACCAAGTCAGGCTGCACGTGAAGTTAAGGTCAAGGTTGAACCCCAAGAGACAACGCAACCTGGACCTAGTGATGCATCACAACCAGCTTCATCTTCTGATCCACAGCAGGGTCTTGATCCTTCTCCTTCTGAACCTTTGAAGGAAAAGGACCCAACTGAGAAGGAGAAACAGGAACCATCTAGTACTACAGCATAGCCTTCTCAGTTAAAGAACAAAAAGAGGAAGAGGATGGCCATTAGAAGGGACAAGAAGAAGAAGAAGAAGAAGAAGAAGTCCAAGACATCCACCTCTACACCTCAGGATGGGTTAGAACATCCTAAGGGTGCTCAAGTAGAGGCTGCTCAGCAAAGTCCACTCATTGTAGAGCCTCTTGCTATTAAGAGACCCATCGTATCTTGGGTATTGATTGATGTCGAAGTACTAATCAAATAAAACGTTAAAATGTGTGTTCCTATTCACCTTAAACTAGTTAGGGTAAGTAGGGTTATCGATCCTCATGGAATTAGTGGTCGGTGTATTGTACTTTGATTTAGAAGAAATTGATTTAATACTAAATTATGAACTATTGCCTCTTGGCTGTGAAAATTGGAATTTTGGAATGACTAACAATTAACTAAGAAAACAAATTAGAAATAATCAAACTTGGTTAAGAAAACGATTATCAAAAAGAGTAATCCACTTTGGATCTAGGGTCGATTTTCAGTAATTCTTTAATTTAACTTCATGGGAAATCCTTAATAGGGATTCTGTACATACGATGATTAAGTGAGATCGATAATCAAGACTTAGTAGGTCTTAATACACAATGTCAATTCAATTAAAAACCAAAACTTGCAATCATATAATTTCTGGAAGATTAAATGATATTCAAATAAAAGTTTTCCAAAATCATTGTTTAAGTAACCAACACACAAGCTAAACTTATGGAAGAACTTAACAGGTTCTAAAGTTTAATCCCAATAAAGTTAAACATAAACAAAAACTTAATCACACAAAACCTAATACCCGAAGTAGGTCACGAGAAGATTAGCCGCTCATCGTTCTTGAATGATCTTCAAAACCGTTGTTGATTTGCATTCCGGATGATTGTATATTGTTTTTGAGAGTTGGAATGATGAATTTCAGGCCTAGAAACTCCCAAAATTTTTCTTAAATCAATCTAGGTCGAATGGGGGCAAGTGGTGGCTGAAACATAACAAAAACGCATTTTTATAGGTTTTCAAAAAGTGCCCTGGCGTAGGCTATGCTGGCCACCGTAGCCTACGCTAGGGGGCTTTCTGCTGATTTTTTTCTTGGGCTAGCGTAGCCTACGGTGGCTACAGTAGGCTACGGTGGAAGCCTTTCTGTTGCACTTTGAAACTTTGTTTCTTGACCCTTCCAATGCCTTGTTTTACCATGTAAGCTTCCAACTTGCTTGTTTTACCTATAAAATCACTTCCAACTCATAGTTAACCTATTCAACTCAATAACGTGCATAAAAAGGAATAATCATACGTAATATTTAACGTTTAGACACTTAAAACATTATTCCAACACACTCGTATCACATCCCCACACTTAATCTTTGCTTGCCCTCAAGCAAATCTAATTCAAAACACTTAACGACATTATAAATCAAAATCCCTTGCTATGTCTTCGCTATGGTCCAAAGTCATACCCCATTCAAGAATTACAATAATCGTTTTTGGTTAGCAAGTAAAGGATGTTACATGTATCTAAAAATAGAATCCGCCTAATTAAACCTAACAAGCTTTCGGTTTTTATTTTAATGCAACACATCCCTCACCATTTTTCACTCCTCTTGGTTTATTTCTAGATTGGTGAAAATTGCACCAATATATCACTCAAAAGGCCCACCAATGAAACTTTTTTATCATATGCTTAGGTGACAATCAAACTTCCACGGTAACACATAGACAATGCACACATCAAAAGGACTTACGGGTTTTGGGCTTAGGTTAAGGTAAGAATGCTCGGCAGTGAATGTGGCTAAAATATAAAATCAAGAAAATACCAACTGTTGACATTCTTATTGACATAACCACTGCTCAAACAAAACAAACGCATGGGTACATATTTAACCCATAACCAACAATGTGCATCTTTCTTTTCTCTATTTTTTATCTTTTCTATTTTTTATATTTTTTATTTATTATTTTTTTATTTTTTTTAACTATTACCAGAAATCAAATACTAAAACTAATATGAATGTTATCAACAGTGGTAACTAAGTAACATTGGGTAAAAATTGATTTGAGCTTTAATGATATGGGGTTTTCAAAATAAACGGTTTAAGGCTTGAAAGTGGCTACTAGAGGGAATTTCAGGTAAAGTGGTGAAACACGAAAATGGTATTAAAAGAAAAAGAAATCCTAGATTGCCTCTATCATCTATGTGCATTTATCAAATTCACTGTCTCAGTATGTATCAAATCACACAAGTTTTAAAACAAAGAATCATATGGCCTACACTTAACAATGGAAACAAATTTTTTTATGTAAACTAACAATCTAGTAAGCTTCAAAATCTGGCCAAGTAGGAATTAGGGTTGCCGGTGTGCGCATGCTTTTATTACACCAATAGACTGTTAACCCTAACTAGGCAGTTCTTAAAAAAAATTTCTAAAAACCTTGCTAACACAATTATTTTTGCTATCTTAGAATTAGACCATGACTAAGGACCCTTACATCAAACAAGGCAAGAATCAATTGGTAGGCTTGTCGTTTTCGTGTTCGAATGGATTGCTTAAAAACAATAAAATTTTTCCAAATTTTCCCTCATCCCCACACTTGAGATACATTGTCCCCAATATATGGTATTTAAGTTAAGCGTGTAAGTTTTTTTTTTTTTTTTTTTTTTTTTTTTTTTTTTTTGCAAATCAATTTATTCAATTAATCAACACAAACGACTTTTCTAACCCGAACTGACCCAGACACAAACGTAATGATTACCAAAATAAACTACTTAAACAAACAAATCAAACATAAAACATAAAAATTAACTTCGGGTTGCCTCCCGATTAGCACTAAGTTTTAGGTCTTCAGCCAGACCATACCTGCGACCACTCATGGTGGCCGAGTAGGATGCTTGACTCTGGTATTCTTCAAATGATCTGACAGTTCTTCAACTAGATCACATTGTGGCCCAAAAATTAATGCCTTAACTCTGTCTTTTATAGGATGAATTGGATCGCCAACTTCCATCTTCATAATTGGCTCTTTCTTTTCTTTTAAATCCACCAATTCCTTCAAGTCCACATGCTTATTCCTGTCATACTCAAAATCATTCTCAAAAGTGGTGTTCATGCTTACATGTGAAGTATAAGTAGGAACACACACGTTAGTCATATCTGCCACAAAAACTTTATCATTAACAACATAATTAACCGACTTGGAAAATACATTAAAAAGTAACTTACAAGTTTCGTAAGTCATGTCAATTGTTCCATCCCGACAATTGATTTGAGCATTGCCAGTTGCTAAAAATGGTCGACCCAATACATTCGGTTGCTCATTAGTCCTCATTGGTGCATAATCGAGCACCATAAAGTCCACAGGATAGTAAAATTCTCCCAACTTGATTATAACATTCTTTACCATCCCCCGAGGATATTTTTGAGTCAAGTCAGCTAACACCACAGTGGTGTCAACTTCCTCTAAAGGACCAAAGTCATACTGATCATATAACATACCTGGCAAGATACTAACAGCCGCTCCATAATCCAAAAGTGCTCTTTTTATCTTCAACTTCCCCACTTTTATTGGAATGATAGGTGCTTCTGGGTCACTCTCTTCCACTGTATCGGCTTTCTCTTCCTTGTTTGTAACTTGTTGTGAAAGAGAAGTAAAGTCATTATCAATAATTTCAGAGTCAGGAAGGATACTAACCAAATTGATGTGAACATTTCTCATATTTTCTGTGTTGGTTCCTTGACGTTGAGGATTGACCGTGGTATCACTTAGTAGCTTTCCATGGTTCCTTTTAATTTGAGCCACATCCTCTGCAAGTTGACCTACTTGTTTATTCAAAGCTTCATAAGCTTTGTCTCTGATTTCATTTTCCCTCTTATTCTCTTGCATATTCTCTTTCATCATGTTCATCAAAGCATCCAACTTTTCATTTATAGATTCTTCACCACCAAGTTGTCCCGATTAAGAATTACTTTGATAGTTGCGTGATGAACTATCTTGTTGATCCCTATTATTGTAGTTTCCTTGATTGTTTCCTTGAGAATATGAAGTTCTTTGATAACCACTTTGATTATAATTCCTTTATGCTCGGTTCTGATAAGCTTGACTACCTTGATTATTACCTTGAAAATTAGGGTTCATCTGGTTTGAAGCATTTCCATACTGAAAGTGTGGATGATTCCTCAAACCAGGGTGATAAGTATTGGAGTTCATATCAAATTTCTTTCTATCTCCGTAAACTTGATTAACTTCCTCTTTTCTTTCCATCACCAACTGACATGCATCAACATTATGACCCAACTCACCATATTCTTCACATATATCGTATCCCACATTTGCAACCTCCTTTGTATCCGTTCGCCCTAACCTTGCCAATTGTTTTTCTAACACTGCAATCCGCTCCTTAGTCTCATAGTCAACCGTGGTTGATCTTACTGAATTAGGTTTAGATCGTCTACTGGCAGAAGCTTGTGCTTTGGAGTTTCAACACATCCTTTCTAAAAATTCCTAGTCTGCATCTTCATGATTAGAAAGGAAAGTGCCATTGCTTGTAGAATACAAATATTTCCTTTCCTTATTCGTCAATCCATCTGAGAAAGCCTTTATCAATTCCTAACGTTCAATTCCATGATGTGGACACATACGAATAAGCTCCTTAAACCTTGTGAATGCTTCATGAAACTGCTCCCCTGCTTGTTGTTGGAAAGATCGGATAGCATCTCTTGCATCACTGGTTTTACCCATAGAATAATATTCATCCAAAAATGTTTGTTGCATTTCTTGCCATGTATGAATACTATTGTCAGGTAAAGTGAGGAACCACTACTTCGCTCTGTCTTTCAAAGTAAATTGGAACAATCTGAGTCTCACTTCATCTTATGTGAAGTGGTTTCCACCGATGGTGCTACATATGGCATCAAATTCAGCAAGATGCACATATGGTTCTTCTGTTTTAGTGCCTCTAAATGTAGGAAGAATAGTAAGATAATGAGGGCGTACATCAAAAGCTGTTTCTCTATGATTTGGAGGTGCGATAGGATTTGGATTTTCATAAATAGCCGGTCTAAAATGGCTATCCACACCTTGTACTTGAGCTCTTTGAGGTCTTCTTGGCTGATTGACATTATTATTAACCCTACCTCGTTGTTGATTGATAGGTGGTGAATTCCACCCATGTTGATCATTCCCCCAATTTTTATTTCCATTTTGTCCAATACCTCCACCGAAATTCCCATCCCAAGCATCATAATTTGCACCATTATAGGGTTCTTCATTGTTATTCCACTCATCTTCATAATCTTCATCACCCATATGAACACTATGCATGCTCACATGATCAAAGTCATCTCCTTGATTGATTATTTTGAATCATATTATTGTTGGGTGGTTGTTGATTCAGGTTGTTGCGATTGTTATTTGGTGGTGGGGGTGGATTTGGGTTTTGATTTTGGTTATTTGAAAGAGGGTTTGGATTTTGAGGTGGTTAGTTGTTTGGATTATCCATGTGAGTTGAATCATATAAACTATCAGCTGCCTGATCAATAGCTTGTGAAATTGACGTAGTTGGTAACCCTGATCGATGCATGACATGATTATACCTTGCTGATCTCTCTATCTCTGGATCGAATACTAGTGGTGATTTCCTACCCGAATATCGAGTAGGCATGCAACCTGTCACCTGCACACTGAAAACACCAAGCATAACAGGAAAATAAAAAAAAATAAAACAAGACAATTAAACAAAATTTTTTAAAACAAATCAAATAACAAAACATCAAGCGCACCGATTCCCCGGCAACGGCTCCAAAATTTGATCGATGTCGAAGTATCAATCAAATAAGATGTTAATTTATGTGTTCCTATTCACCTTAAACTAGATAGGGTAAGTAGGGTTGTCGATCCTCGTGGAATTAGTGGTCGGTGTATTGTACTTTGATTTAGAAGAAATTGATTTAATACTAAATTATGAACTATTGCCTCTTGGCTGTGAAAATTGGATTTTTGGAATGACTAACAATTAACTAAGAAAACAAATTAGAAATAATCAAACTTGGGTAAGAAAACGATTATAAGAAAGAGTAATCCACTTCGGATATAGGTTCGGTTTTCAGTAATTTTTTAATTTAACTTTATGAAAAATCCTTAATAGGGATTCTGTACGTGTGATGATTAAGTGAGATCGATAATCAAGACTTAATAGGTCTTAATACATAATGTTAATTCAATTAAAAACCAAAACTTGCAATCACATAATTTCCGAAAGATTAAATGATATTCAAATAAAAGTTTTCCAAAATCATTGTTTAAGTAACCAACACACAAGTTAAACTTATGGAAGAACTTAACAGGTTCTAAAGTTTAATTCCAACAAAGTTAAACATAAACAAAAACTTAATCACACAAAACCTAATACCCGAAGTAGATGACGAGAAGATTAGCCGCTCATCGTTCTTGAATGATCTTCAAAATCGTTGTTGATTTGCATTCCGGATTATTGTATCTTGTTTGAGAGTTGGAATGATGAATTTCAGGCCTAAAACTCCCAAAATTCGTCTTAAATCGATCTAGATCGAATGAGGGGCAAGTGGTGGCTGAAACATAACAAAAACACGTTTTTATAGGTTTTCAAAAAGTGCCCTGGCATAGGCTATGCTGGCCACCGTAGCCTACGCTAGGGGTCTTTCTGGTGATTTTTTTCTTGGGCTGGCGTAGCCTACGGTGGCTACAGTAGGCTACGGTGGAAGCCTTTCTGCTGCACTTTGAAACTTTGTTTCTTGACCCATCCAATGCCTTGTTTCACCATGTAAGCTTCCAACTTGCTTGTTTTACCTACAAAATTACTTCCAACTCATAGTTAACCTATTCAACTCAATCACGTGCATAAAACAAATAATCATACGTAATATTTAACGTTTAGACACTTAAAACACTATTCCAACACACTCGTATCAAGTATTGGCTACTAACCCGGACAAATGGTATGTCACTAGAGATCAAGAGGGTCAATACATGTACTTCTAGAGAAACATACTTGACCTCCCTCTACATGATCTCTATGATATGAGCAGGTATTTTGAGGGTCTGAGGAATCCTGACCAACTGATGATGAAGGGAATGGTCTTGATTCTGAAGAGGACTATCAACAGATGAAGATCAAGCTTCAAAGTTCTTCTTCGGTTTTGGTAGCATCAGCCTAGGGGGAGTTTGTAAGGATCACACTTAAAGGCTGATGCAAGAAAAGAGCTCTTAGCATGCACATGTAAAGTACAAGGAAGTTACTTCGGAAGATTTGATATAACTTAGTGAATTATACTAAGTATCAAATCTTCTAAAGCCAAAAGACCAAATCTTCCAAAGCCAAAGATGAAGTCTTTCGAAGCTTCAAAGGCAAAGTCTTCTAAAGCAAAAGTCTGATTTCTTCCAAAGAGAAGACATGCTTTTTTTGAATCACCTTTTAACAAAAGCTGAACTACTTTTCACTGCCACCTTTGATGACTCACAACTTATATGAGTTAGTGAAAAGGTCATACTTTTGTCAAACTGTACATTAAGGTATTTTGTCAGTAACTTTCTACTCTGTACTTTTATTAATTTTGTAATATATTAAAATGTGAGCTATGGCATGTCTTGGTCACTAGTCAAAAGGCAATCTGTCTTTTGACTCTACATTGATCTTGTTGTCTAGATTAGTATTTCCAGCTGACCTTCAAAGTATGGCTAGTTGTAGGATGTAGTATAAAGTATCTCAAGTACTTGTAACTTTAGATGACAAGCTTTGTAACACTTTGTAAGAACTTGAGAGCAATATACATCATTCTTGAAAACCATATTATTTAGTTTTTGTTCTATTCTTCACTTTTGTTCTTTGTTTCATCATAAGTCGGTGTTGGGTTTTCACAAGTTTAACAGATCTATTTTATCCATATAAAATAGAAGAACGCATCGGAAAATATATATGATTTTAAACTTGTTACAGTGAGCTAACTTATATATAAAACATTTTTATATAACATCAGTCAAAAACCCATATGGATCGATATATGAAATCATGCTTACAAACAACCATAGAAGGTACGAAGAACTACCTTCAACAATGAGGTCGGCAGGAGGTGAACGAGGATGGCAGCTCCTAAAGCAAGAAGCCTCAAGCTGGTCTACCCACGAGCCACCAACAAGAACACCGGTTGCTAGGATTTTCACTTACACAACTCCCTTTTATGTTTCTCTAGACCGATCGAGAGAAAAAAAAGGGTTCTTACACTTTTCGTGTTCTCAAGTCGTGAGTTTAGAGAGATCTGCAAGCCATCTTATGTTGCATGTCCTTGGAAACATAAAGTTCAGGAGAGAGAAAAGTGGGTGGGGCCCAGCCCCTTAACCCATCCGCATTTCTCAGAACAACATCCGCATTAGTTAATGCGGATGAAGTTGTTCTCCCGCATTTGTAAATGCGGGTGAAGTAATTCGTCCGCATTTGCAAATGGTCATCCGCATTAGCTAATGCGGATGTATATTTCCATCAGCATTTCCAGAAATGCTCATCCGCATTTGTTCCAAAACAAATGTGGACAGGGTTTGTTCACCCGCATTTGTAAATGCGGATGAGTAAACATCATCCGCATTTGTTCAACCACATCAAATGCGGCTGTGTTAAACGAATGCGGATGAATTAATATTCCTCTCTCTTTGAAATAAATTATCCATATAATTTATATACAACACAAGTGTAAATGTTTGGAAACCCAATTTCCAAATATTCTAAGTGTTAATATTTATTTATATGATCATATCATAAAACAAATATCTTTGGTGTTTGTCTAGCTCGTTATTGGGTATGACCCGACTTGGATCATGACATACTAGCCACATCAATTCAATATGTATTTTGGGCAGATCATTTCAATCAATCTCCCACTTGCACAAGATACATAGAGAATTGATGCAAGTAGCAAATACCGCCTAACAACGGTTTACTACCCCTAATATGCATGACTAAGTGCCATTCAATAACATCATTCCTTTCAAGTCGCTTACTTGAACTGATTTAGGTGAATCCAATCATATATCCTTTTGTTTCAGATGTCAAGTTCAATCCAGGGACACAGAATGATCATTCCCTGTTGATTTAACTTTATCAGGCCTTAGACATCATACTCTCAACGAATAAGAGGAACAAATCCCATCTTGACTACATACGTTTATTACAATCACCTTATATCACACCTGAATATAGCCTTGTGTATTGTCCATTATTTCAGAACAGTAAAGAACTAGATCAAGGTATAATATTTGGTGAATATCAAAACCCAATATGTATCTCAGGTCAGAGGACACTATGATATTTGCCTTTACTCAAATTTACTTATGATCAATTATAAAATTCCATGCAGTAACATTTGAGAGCGGGTCAGTCCAATATTTGTATCCCACAAATATCTATGAACCTTGGTAGCAATCTTTTGCTCTATATTCATACCTTATGAATATCTACCAATCCATATTCATAATAGTCTTACATTCATATTTGTTCCCACAAATATAACCGACTACGGACATTTAGAATAATAAACATATTCATGGATGTAAACATGCTAAAATGGAACATAACTCAAAATGTCATAATTTATACAAAGAGTTAGTATTACATTCATTCCAAAGTTAAAATACAAAACAGATCAAATCCAACCATTAGAATATCGAAGTCCTAAGGCACAAGTATGACTCTCATGCTTTGCCCTTTCAAGGAGCTTCGTGAGTGGATCCACAATATTTTGATCTGTGTGAACTTTGCGAATACATATCTTTCCCTTTTCAACTTCATCCCTTATGTAGTTGAATCTCCGCTCAATGTGCCTTGTCTTTTGATGTGCACGGGGTTCCTTGATTTGAGCAATCACACCCTCGTTATCACAAAAGATCTCTAGGGGGTCTTGAATGGTAAAGACTACCCCTAGATCGGCAATAAATTTCTTTAACCATGCAACCTTTTGAGCTGCCAATGAAGCGGCAATGTATTCGGATTCTATAATGGACAATGCTACCACGTCCTGCTTCGAGCTCTTCCAGGACACTGCCCCTCCATTCATAATGAAGACATACCCCGATTATGATCGAGAATCATCTCAATCAGTCTGGAAGCTCGCATCCGTGTAACCTTTTACAACGAGCTCCTCCTCACCAGATCCATATATTAGTAACATATCCTTAGTCCTCCTAAGGTATTTCAATATACTTTTAACAGCCATCCAATGGCTATTACCTGGATTCTGTTGATATCTACTTGTCATGCTTAATGCGCATGACACGTCCGGTCTAGTGCATATCATTGCATACATGATGGATCCTATAGCAGATGCATATGGGATTTCCTTCATTCTTTCTTGCTCATCCTTTGAGTTCAGACATTGAGATGTACTCAATATTGTCCCTCTTTGAATAGGTACCATACCTTTCTTAGAGTTTTCCATCTTGAACCTTTTCAAGATTTTATCAATGTATGCACTTTGGTTTAAACCTATCAACCGTCTTGATCTATCCCTATAGATCTTTATTCCCAAAATATAGGCGGCTTTACCAAGATCTTTATGGAAAAGCAACTTCCAAGCCAGGCTTTAACACCTTCCATGGTTGGAACATCATTTCCAAATAGTAGTATGTCATCAACATACAATACTAAGAATGTGATAATGCTCCCACTAGCCTTTTTATACACACAAGCTTCATCAGCGTTCTTGATGAATCCAAATTTCTTGATCTCTTCATCAAAATGTTGATTCCAACTTCTCGATGCTTGTTTCAATCCGTAGATTGATTTCTTTAACTTGCATACTTTATTAGGATGTTTTGGATCGACAAAACCATCAGGCTGAACCATATAGACAGTCTCTTCGAGATGTCCATTAAGGAAAGCGGTTTTGACATCCATTTGCCAAATCTCATAGTCATAATATGCAGCTATGGAAAATAATATCCTAATTGACTTTAGCATTGCCACAGGCGAGAATGTTTCATCATAATCAACCCCTTGAGTTTGAGTGAAACCTTTTGCTACAAGTCTTGCTTTATAAGTATCCAAGTTTCCATGCATATCGGTTTTCTTTTGAAAACCCACTTACATCCAACCAGTTTGGAGTTAAGTGGTGGTTCAACCAATTCCCATACTTGGTTGTCATACATGGATTGCATCTCAACGTTCATGGCTTCTAGCCATTTGTCACAATCAGAATTGGACATTGCATCATGGTATGTAGTTGGTTCATCCAAGTCAACCACATAGCATCCATTCATGAAAAATCCATATCTTTCAGGTGGAATGCTAATTCTACCAGATCTGCGAATGTTTTATGTGTATTGATCAACCATTTGATCATTATCAACAACCTCTTGTTGATCGCTAATTTCAACCAAACGTGTATTGGCTTGTGGTTCTTGATCTTCATCAATATCCATTATTCTATACATCGTTTCTTCCATAAGAAACTTAGTTTCCAAGAACTCAGCCTTTCTAGCAATAAATACCTTTTGCTCGGTTGGATTAAAGAAGTAATATCCCATACAGTCTTTGGGATATCCAACAAATATACACTTAATGGATCGACTTTCTAACTTGTTTTGGGTGTTCTGCTTCACATAAGCTTCACAACCCCATACCTTTAAATATGATAGTGATGGAACTCTTCCATGCCATATTTCAAAAGGTGTCGTATCCACTTTCTTGGTTGGGGCCATATTCAAAATACGAGCCGCGGAGAGCAATGCGAAACCCCAAAATGATAGAGGTAGTGAGCTTCTAGCCATCATAGATCGAACCATATCCAATAAGGTTCGGTTTCTCCTTTCAGACACACCATTATGTTGCGGTGTTCCGGGTGGAGTAAGTTGTGAGACAATCCCACAACTCATAAGATGATCTTGAAAAGCATCACTTAGGTATTCACCTCCTCTATCTGAATGAAGAACTTTGATTGTTTTATTGAGTTGATTTTCTACTTCATTCTTAAAGATTTTGAACATTTCAAAAGCTTCATGTTTGTGTGTCAACAAGTACACATAACCATAACGACTATAATCGTCGATAAAGGTAATGAAGTATCTCTCACCATTCCTTGTCATTGTCTTAAAAGGACCACATACATCCGAATGTATGATTCTAATAAATCCTTTGCCCTTTCGTTAGTACCACTAAAGGGCAACTTGGTCATCTTTCCTTGTAAACAAGATTCACACTTATTAAATGAACCATTTTCATTTGTTTCCAAAAGACCATTCTTTTGAAGTGTTTGAATCCGATTCTTGTTTATATGCCCACGACGACAATGCCAAAGATATAAATCACTTAAACCCATTTTAAGTTTCTTGGTGCTTGTTTGGTATAACGAGTTATTAAAAGATGAGTTATCATGAACCAATTCATAGATACCATTATAAGGCATAGCCTCAAAATAAAATACATCATCCATAAAAACACAAATACCATTGTTTACAAACTTTAATACATAACCATATTGTTTTAAAAGGGAAACAGAAATTATGTTCCTAGTCAAACTAGGAGCATACAAGATGTTTTTCAAGACAACTTCCAAACCATTTGGAAGCTTCAAAACATAGTCTCCTTGGCTTCAACATCAACTTTTGCTTCGTTGCCCATGTAGAGACTTGTGTCTCCCTTCTTGAAATGCTTATTTCTTTTGAACCCCTGCAACAAATTGCAAATATGAGTTCCACATCTGGTATCCAATACCCATGTGTTTGAAGAAATAACATTCAATTCAATATGAATCATGAAAGTTGTACCTGAGGTCTGCCCAGCATCCCTCTTGTTTCTCAACTCTTTGAGATAGGTTGGACAATTCCTCTTCCAATGTCCTATCTCACCACACTCAAAGCATGGATCGTTCTCCGTTACCGTAGGCTTCTTAAGCTTTGGTTTTGGAGGTTCAGTTCTTGCCTTTCCCTTACCCTTTCCTTTGATGTATCCCTTTCCTTTAGCAACATTTGCCTTGGGATCGGGGTGTTGCCTTTTCTTGTTGCCTCCCTCATTGATCGTGAGGACGGGTAAAACCCTTTTACCCATCCCCGCCTCGGCCGTTTTGAGCATTGCGTGAAGCTCACCAATGCTCTTGTCCCACCCGTTCATGTTATAATTCATGATGAACGTCTCAAACCTTTTAGTTAGGCCATTAAGGATCAAATCCGTGGCCAACTCTTTTGAGACGGGACAATTTAGCCTTTCAAGGCGATCAATGTGGCTCTTCATCTTAAGTACATAAGATGAAACCGATTGAGTTTCTTCCATGCGACATGCATGAAGCGCTCGAACCGTTTCGAAGCGTTCTACCCTTGCTTGTTGAAGGAACATTTCCTTCAACTGGGTAATCATGTGTATGCCCCATGATGCTCTAAATCCTTTTGGAGCTCGGGAATCATAGTTCCCAACATGAGGCAAGAAACCTGCACAGAATCCTCAGTGTGCTTAACCCAATCGTTATAGGCCTCAACATCATTAACGTCGGGTTCGTGGGAATGGGATCGTCTAGTACGTAAGATTTCTTTTCTTGCTTGAGAACGATTCTCAAGTTACGAAACCAATCCATAAAATTATTATGGTTAAGACGATCCCTTTCTAATATAGTTCTTGGTGATAGGTTATGGACGGTCGGGGTGGGAGCGTTGTTGTTGGCGGCCATTTCTACAAACAAAGTTCATTTTTAGTATTTCCGAAAATAAAACTTTAATTATTAATACCCTTTTCACGTCTCATACACAATTAATAATTAAAATCTAGAATCCAACGTTACATTTAAATAATGGTTAGGTGACCTTTATCCCATCATTTAAATTAACAAGGTAGTCAACACTTGACAATTGCAACCCTTTGCAACTTCTAGTTTTATGGGATCGGTAAAACATCTTTATGCTTAGTTGGCATGTTTAATCCCATCAACACCATTGTACACCATGCTTCGGTGACCCTATTCATATGGTTTCCAACTCAAGTTGTCCTACTTACACACACGTGTGAGTTTACACATACAAGTGGTTAGGTGACCTTTATCCCACAAATATGTTAACCCCACCTCAAACACACAAGTTCCCTAAGAGTGGTTTGGTGACCTTTATCCCACAAATAGTTCCCAAGTGATTCGAGTGTTATGTAAAAGGATGGTGTTAAACTTGTTTCAAAAGGGATTTTAGTTTTCATTAATTCTAGTTTTGAAAACTATTTTGCACCTAACATTTGCATGCATTCAAATGTGTGGTACCAGTGTGAAACAATTTTCAAGGTTCTTTCAATAAAACCAATTTTATTGTAAACACATTAACTTTTAATAAACCCTTTTATTACCCATGTTAATGTTTTATAAGAACCAATTTTATGCTTGTTGTTGATTTTAAATTGTTTAAACATGCATATCCATATATCACAAAACAATAATAAAACAACCACACAAGCATCACATGAGTCCATAATCGTAGCCATCTAAGCTTAACATCACTTGTTGACCAAAACAAGTGAGTTAATAAAGTCTTTCTAAGGGTGAAAATGACACAACATTTTTGCCGGTGAACTCCCACTTGATCCCGCATCCAAATGCTTCAAGTGTCCACTTTGTGTTGTGACTCTTCCAATCCATTTGGGTCTCTATTTAGGCTTTGACTTCAGGACCAAACTCCTTTGGGCCTTCATCTTCTCCTTTAGGTTAAAACCGAGAAAGATAGTCTTGTTGCATCTTCTTTTACAAAACATATTCTAAATACAATTTTTCTAGTAAAAATGAAGTGCAACTAGCCTATTTATTTACATACCAAATGAAAAATAAATAAATTACATACCCAATAGGAAGAATAAACATGTTTAATTATAACAAACCATTTGAATAATTAAAACAAATCACAACACATTCATCCATAGGTCTCGGCTTTGGTTATGAACAAATAAAATACATATCCACATATGTAAGCAAAATCCAAAAGCATCCCCTTGAACCATAGATTCTTGGCTGAAGCATAAACAGCCGAGAACCATGGTTTTGTTTCCAAAACAAAATCATCCAAATGATATAAATTTTCCAATATTCCTATATGCATGTCTAAATAGATCTTGAAAAATAAGGGATACTAGGCCTGAAGCCTCTCGGCTTTTGGTGAATCATCACCAAGAAACCGAATTTTCAGTCCAAATGAAGCATGTATCCATATAACCGGCTCTTGATGCCATTGTTGGGTTTTCACAAGTTTAACAGATCTATTTTATCCATATAAAATAGAAGAACGCAGCGAAAAATATATATGATTTTAAACTTGTTACAGTGAGCTAACTTATATATAAAACATTTTTATATAACATCAGTCAAAAACCCATATGGATTGATATATGAAATCATGCTTACAAACAACCATAGAAGGTACGAAGAACTACCTTCAACAATGAGGTCGACAGGAGGTGAACGAGGATGGCAGCTCCTAAAGCAAGAAGCCTCAAGCTGGTCTACCCACGAGCCACCAACAAGAACACCAGTTGCTAGGATTTTCACTTACACAACTCCCTTTTATGTTTCTCTAGACCGATCGAGAGAAAAAAAAAAGGGTTCTTACACTTTTCGTGTTCTCAAGTCGTGAGTTTAGAGAGATCTGCAAGCCATCTTATATTGCATGTCCTTGGAAACATAAAGTTAGGAGAGAGAAAAGTGGGTGGGGCCCAGCCCCTTAACCCATCCGCATTTCTCAGAACAACATCCGCATTAGTTAATGCGGATGAAGTTGTTCTCCTGATTCGAGTGTTGTGTAAAAGGATGGTGTTAAACTTGTTTCAATAAGCTAACTTATATATAAATCATTTTTATATAACATCAGTCAAAAACCCATATGGATCGATATATGAAATCATGCTTACAAACAACCATAGAAGGTACGAAGAACTACCTTCAACAATGAGGTCGGCAGGAGGTGAACGAGGATTGCAGCTCCTAAAGCAAGAAGCCTCAAGCTGGTCTACCCACGAGCCACCAACAAGAACACCGGTTGCTAGGATTTTCACTTACACAACTCCCTTTTATGTTTCTCTAGACCAATCGAGAGAAAAAAAAGGGTTCTTACACTTTTCGTGTTCTCAAGTCGTGAGTTTAGAGAGATCTGCAAGCCATCTTATATTGCATGTCCTTGGAAACATAAAGTTCAGGAGAGAGAAAAGTGGGTGGAGCTTCTCAGAACAACATCCGCATTAGTTAATGCGGATGAAGTTGTTCTCCCGCATTTGTAAATGCGGGTGAAGTAATTCGTCCGCATTTGCAAATGGTCATCCGCATAAGCTAATGCGGATGTATATTTCCATCAGCATTTCCAGAAATGCTCATCCGCATTTGTTCCAAAACAAATGCGGACAGGGTTTGTTCACCCGCATTTGTAAATGCGGATGAGTAAACATCATCCGCATTTGTTCAACCACATCAAATGCGGCTGTGTTAAACGAATGCGGATGAATTAATATTCCTCTCTCTTTGAAATAAATTATCCATATAATTTATATACAACACAAGTGTAAATGTTTGGAAACCCAATTTCCAAATATTCTAAGTGTTAATATTTATTTATATGATCATATCATAAAACAAATATCTTTGGTGTTTGTCTAGCTCGTTATTGGGTATGACCCGACTTGGATCATGACATACTAGCCACATCAATTCAATATGTATTTTGGGCAGATCATTTCAATCAGTCGGTTCTCTATTTGATCTGTTAAGTGTTCTAATACTCTTCTAACAACTATAAAACTGTTGTATTGACCCCCTTCATCGGTCCTGAACTTTATTATTATTTATGTAGACCAATGTCTTATTTTTATTACTTATATGGTTTTCACTATGTTTGTTTGATATTCATTCGGGGTGTGACAACAACATTTAATGCTACCAATGATTAAGATTCTTTAGACAAAAGAAGAGTCCATTGGATAAAAAGAGAGCTCTAATAAAACATGATTTGGATCAATGGATAATAGTAGATATTGAATGTCCAGAAACCTGCTTTATCAGGTATTACTCAAATAGTATTGTACTATTAGGAGTTGATAATGACATGATTATATCTAAAGGTCTATTGGGATCTAGATGAAAACACATTGAATTTTCACCTACTTCATTCCTCTTGTCTCTCACTTTTCACTTTGCTTGTTCCTTTCTTAGTGCTCGTAGCTTATTATACATTACTCATAACTTATCACTTATCACCTCCCACTTATCAATTATTTTATTTAATTACTAATCAGATAAGTTGGTAAGTCATCATCACAACATATTAATTGCCTCTATACACTTTAGAAGTAACAAGACTCTTGGCGGACATCTTGATAAAAAATGATTCGTCATTTTATTCTTTTGTTGCTAAAGTTGATTTTAAAAGTAATTTCAAAACCTAACAACCAAAGAATAACAAGACTCGGTATGACGTGTAAATTCCCATGCCTTGATTGATCCAATTGATAAAATATGGCAAGGGATGTGGTTTTATTGACAATATGAGTTTTGAAATCTGGGTTACATGCAACCCCATCAATAATAAGATAATACAGCTTGCTAGCGATAGTGCACCTTGTGTGAAAGATGGCTTCTCATCATAGATTCTCATCGTGAGCAACAATTTCACTAGTGTTTGTTAGACAACCAAGAATTCTCCAACATCTGATCCAATTTCTCTTCTCCATTTCCATGATCATGAGACTCCTTCCAGTCGAGTTCAACAGTAAACAATGATTATCAAACAACTAAAGAACAACTTAATAGATAGAAGTGGCTAGTCGAAACAATTGAATAATCATTAAGGACTCCAAGAACGTTGGAAGGAAAAGGATTGTAACAAAGGATGTAAAATTGTAAATACGTAAATCATAAAAAGATGGGCCAAGTGAAACTATAAAAGGAAAACCCAAACCTCATCTGACCCTAAAGTTGAGTTACTGATTAAACATGAAAAACAAGATCCTAACTAGTCTAATCGAGGATGGTTCGTATCTTTTGGATCTAAGCCATATAGTGTATAGTTCTTGATCCAACCGTTCAGTTCAGTTTTCAAACCGATTTGGTTGCCTAAACATGTTTTAAGTAGGCTTATACATATATGTCATCATACTATACTGGTCTTACAAATTTGAAACACATATGGATAGAACTTCACTACATGAAGGATAAATCTAAAAACATTAAATTACCTACAAACGTTATATTGATATCATTTGGCCAAATATATATCATGCCTGCTTTGCTTTAACAATCTTTAGACTTGAATATAGTTCTTTCTCTAAGAAAAATATGAAGGGTCATTTTAAAGGTTATTTTAAGTAACAGAGAAGTGTGTTCATTCCAAAACATCTAGACAATTATTACACCTCAATAAAACTATTTGGTTTTAATTCAACCTAGTTTTTGTGGTCTTGATCGTAAGTCTTTCGTTGTATTTGGTTGGTATTGCGAGACAACTAGTCGTGCTCATGGTTAGGGATTTTGAGATTATAAATAAGGGATTTGTTTACTCAATTAGACACGAGAAACCCTAGCCACCTAAGACCCAAAAAAGTCACTTCCCCCTTAGGCTTTGAACGATTTTGAACAAAGAACAGTCCCTAGATGTCCTTAGTAGAGGTTATCCATTCATTCCAACAAGATCAAGGTAAGTGTTTTGGATTATAATACTCTTCATTTTCTTTAAGTTTTGTTGGTTTTGCAACTGGACTCCTAGTGAGATACTCTTCATAATTTTATTCTGTTTGCTGCTAAAACTAATTTTTAAAAGTAAACATGAAACCCCAACAATAGTATTAGAGCTACTTTTGTAAGATTCTAGAGACCCTAATTAGTTTAAAGTTGTTAAACCAGGTAAACTTCAATCTTTTATTTAAAATATTAAAACTCTATTATGAATTGTAATTTGTTTTATCAATACGAATATCTTTGATTATAATTGGTTTTGTTGCTTTCTTTTGTTTTGGTAATTATGTTGTCTGAATAGTAAACGGAGAATAGTTAAACATTATAGAAGGATGACTATGAATAGGTGACTTTAAATCTGGCTTCGTTTGTTCTAATGTTTTGAAAAAGTAGGTGATTTGCATACGGGCTAGAAAACTCGGTCATTGAATAAATGTGGATATCCTTAGTAGAGATCATCCATTCATTAAAACAAGATGAAAGTAAGATCTTTAAATTACAATACTCTTTTACTTTGCCTTCTTTTGTCCTTACAACCAGACTCATGGTGGGATATATTTGTATTTGATCAAAAACGATTCGTGATTTTATTCTTTTGCTACTAAGGCTGATTTTATGAGTAAATATGAAATCTAACAACTAAAGAACAAGACTTGATAAGACATGTGTGTTCCCTGATCGAGTCAATAAATAAGCATGGTAAGGGATGTGGTTTTATTGACAATATAAGTATCAAAATATGTGTCCAACATGCAATGTTAGTACAAATGCCCCCATCAATAATGAGGGAATAGACCTTGCTGGCGATAGTGCATCTCGCATGAAAGATAGCTTCTCGTAATAGGTTTTCCTCGTGAACAACAATTCTACTAATTGTTTGGCGGACAACCAAGCATTCTCCCTCATCTGGTTCAGTTTCTCTTCAATCTCTATTTTCCTGATCATGAGACTCCTTCCAATGGATTATCAAACAACTAAAGAACAAGTTAATAAATTGAGTAAAATGGCCTGTGTAAATAAACGAACAATCGTAAAGGACTTTAGCAACTTTCGAGGGAAGGACAGTGGAACAAATGATGTAAATGTGTAAAGCATACAAAGATGCTTAACGATACCAATGGCCAAGTGAAACTATATATAAAAGGAAAACCCAAAACCTTATCCAACCCTAAAACTAAGTTACCGATTGAACACAAAATACAAGATCAGTCCAATCCAGGGTGGTCCATATCTTTCATATTGAAGCCATATGGTGTCTAGTTTTCAATCCGACCATTCGGTTCAGTTTTCAAACCGAGCGGGTTGCTTGAACACGTTTAAATGAGCTTATATGTAACGGTCATCACACTATTTGTCTTACAAATTTGAAACACATATGAATATAACTTCATTACATGAAGGATGAAGCCCAAGATCATTGAACCACCTGTAAACGTTATATTGATATCATCAGACCAGATATAGTTTCCATTCTCGCATATCGTACTTGCTTTTTTTTAATTATATTGATATCGTTAGACCGAATATTGTTTTCATTCTTGCATATCGTACTTGCTTTGTTTTTTAAGAAAAGTAATCAGGGTTTAAAGGTTATTTTGAGAAACAGACAAGTGTGTTGATTTCAAAACATCTAGAGTCTTGAACCTTGAAAATTATTACACCATAATAAACTATTTAGTTTTAAGAACCATATAACTTGAGATTTTAATGTTTTGAGATATTAAAGAGATTGTGATTAGTGGTGTACAAACCGGTTTGTGGTGCCAAACCGTTCAGTTTCAAACCGGTCCGGTTTAAACCGGTTTATTTCCAACCTGTTTGAACCCCAAACAGGTTCGGTTCCTAAACCGGTTTTAGGGCTAGTAAATTCAAACCTATCGAACCGGTCCGGGACGGTTTGAAAACCGGTTCGGGCCCAAATCGGTTCGAGTTTGCGTTTTTTTTTTTAAATCCAATAAAGAAACGCCCAAACAGATGCGTCTGAACAGTGATGGTGCGCCCAAACAGTGATGATGCACCCAAACAGTTATGATGCGCCCATAGTGATGATGCGCCCAAACAGTCTCCAAACGCCTAGCTGATGCGCCCAAACAGTCTCCAAACGCCCAAACAGTCTCCAAACGCCCAAACAGTCTTCAAACGCCCAAACACTTAGCAAAATTTCAGAAGTTTTTCATACTTATTAAATTCCTTAAAACTTGTTCAATTGATCTAAAACATTATTTGCTAAATAAACATCAAATATTTAATTATTTATTTTTATCAAAGATTACATATTTATATAAATTTTTATAAATATTAAAACATAAAACATTACAAAAGGCTTAAAAATCAAAGATTACATAAAATGTAAAATTTAAATAAAAATATAATTATAATTTATGATACATGAAAAATTAAATATGATTATTTATTTTTATCAAAGATTACATAAAATGTAAAATAAAGATACTAATCAAAATATATAAACAATTCAAATGACGTAAACTTTTTAAAACTAAGTCGTTCTCCGTTCGTCCGTTGCTTATTTGGATACTTTATTCTTCGCCACCAGAACCCGAGCTATTACGAATGTACTCATCATATGTCGCTTCATCATCGGTCATTCCGGGTGTCAATCCACCGTCTACTTCGTCTTCATATATTTCGGCTTCATATTCTAATTCTCCTTCAAGTGAGCATTTGTCTTGTATTCTTTCAGCTGCATCCAAATAATCCTTCAAGCAAATGCACATTTCAACTGCTTCGGGAGTGAGTCGGGTTCTTTGTATTGATATAATCATGCCACTAACAGAAAAAGCAGATTCCGAAGTTAATGTGGAAGCTTGGACGGTTAGTAAATCTCAGGCCATGGTGGATAGGATTTGAAATTGATCTTCCTTACCTTTCCACTAAGCCAACAAGTCAAAATTTTTTAAATCTTGTGGAGTCATGGTGGATAAAAAGTTTGTTCCACTATACCTCCCGATTTCACTACTCGAAGTGTTACCACGTTGACGTTTACTACATTCATCTCTTAAAGTATTATACAAAGTAAACATTGGATCACTTGAACCTTCGTCATGTGCCGCATGCCGCATAGACTCATGTATGTTTGATGTTTCACCATATTTGCTAAATAAACGTCAAACATTTGGCCTAAATATGTGTTAAAATTATTTTTTGCACTTTGAGCATAATATAGGTTTGCTTCTTCTAAATCCAAATTAAAAGTAATTTTATCAAGTAAAGTTTCAACCCCGGCGCATTTTAACAAGTGTTTAACGCAGCGGTACATGTAATAACCGGAGGCATTTCTTTAAAATGTTTTTTAAGTTTTTCTTTCATTGGTGGTATCATATCCGAATAAGGTCTACCTCTGAACGACAACTCATTTAATTTTGAAGTCATTAAGTAAATTTGGTGAAGTACTAATAGACTCGTTGGATAATAAACTCCAGAAAGACAAGTAGTTGCGGTTTTAAAGACATTAAGCATTTTTGATATTTCTTCAATAATAGCCCAACCCGATGGATGGTAAGTCGAAGTCTTTCCACGACTCATCAAAGTATTATGAAAGGCTATTAAACTTTCTTTTTAGTCAATAGCCTTTTCAAACATGTTACAAGTCGAATTACATCTTGTAGGTACGTACCAATTCGGATCTAAACACTTGAAATTTGCGTATTTACAAAACTTGCGATACCTACTATATCTTTGGTTACTGCTAAAAATGTCACATAACATTCTTTTAAAACTATCTTTTATTGTTTTAATAGTTTTTAAACCATCTTGAACGGCTAAGTTTATGATGTGAGCAACACATCGACTATGAAAAACACACCGTCACAAATTGGTTTATATTTTAATTTTAGATGTTCTATCGCAAGCGTATTATTTGACGCGTTATCAAAAGATAATAACAAGATTTTTTTTTCCAGTTTATATGTTCTAATAACTTTATCAATAAGATAAAAAATATTTTGACCGGTGTGAGGATAATCAAAAAATTCAAACGCAATTGTACGTTTCATCATTTGTCATGAATCGGGTTCAACCCAATGGGCGGTGACACAAATGTACGAGTCCGGTGAACCGTGCGTAGTCGACCAAACGTCACTAGTTAAGTTAACACCGGTTTGTAAATTTTCAAAATAAGATATTAATTCAATTTTAGCTTTTTCCCACATTTTTAAGCAATCTCTTCTAAGTGTAGCACGACTTACATGTGTGTATCGCGGTTGAAGAGTTCGTTGAATTAGCCGAGTCAAACGTTCATTGTCGAAATGTTTGAATGGCAAGCTTTCTTGAATTACAAAATGTGTCATTTGCTCACGAACCGCATCAACGTCATAAGCCCAAACATTCCCTTCGCTTGTCATCGAAGCTTGACCTTGAGACGGTTCACCTTTCAAAGCCCAATATTTATTCGCAATGTGGTTTTCAAAGTTGTATTTGCATCTTTTTTGAAAAACTTATGACAATACTTGCAACGAGCTTTGTTTGGACCGCTAGCCATTTGACATAAATCGTAATTGCACCATATTTCGGGGTTTCTATTCGTAGGAAGGATTGCTACCACCACGTTGCTTGAAGAAGCATCATAACCAACGGATGATTGAGCACTTGATGAAGCCATTTTGAATGAACGAGAGTATTGAGAGTTGTTTTTGAATTGAACGAAAGTATTGAGCGTATTTGAGAATAAAGAGCGTTTTTTGAGAGTAGAGAGCGTTTTAAGTTGTTGTGGTTCAACCAAAACATCCAATACATATTTATACTAGCTTAATGGGGATATAATGGTAAAAAAACACAAAAAAGGTCAAAAAACGGCTATATAGCCGTTATATAATGGCTAGTTTTTAAAACCGGTTTGGTGAATCGGTTTGGTGCACCGGTTTAGGACCGGTTTGGGATCGGACCGGTTTCATTTTTTGAAACCTCCAACCGGTGGAGGAACCGGCGGTTCGGACTGGTTCGGGACCGGTTTGGGCCAGAACCGGTTTCGGTTTTTTTGGCTAAACCGGTTCCCGAACCGGTTTTTTTGGCCACCTCTATGTGATTATTATTTATCATTTGTTACGTAAATATGAGATGTTGATAGATACGGAACCATCGATTAACTAAAACAAGAAATTAAAAGATAGTCGGCCCAATTCGAGAGGGGCTGGTCTCTAAATTCAGATTACAATACATATAATAATAACAACCAAGACAACCCAACTTAAACAAGATCTAGATATATATTCTCTAAAGGGTTGTTTGATTACCGCTAACTCATTAAGATCTCACTGAGTCAGAAGCTGACCCAGTTAGAAGTTCTGACTGAGTCTGCATCTGACTGAAACTTAGCTGTTTGATTCTGTATCTGATTGACTCTGCTGAATGATAAAAATAACTATATTTTTACACTTTTCATCTTCATTCTAATATTTATTACAATGAAACGTTATGAATTTAAAACACAAGCTATTCAGGCTTCTGAAACTATCATTGTCTTATACAATATAACAAGACTTGTTTGACAATGCATATAAGACCAACAAAGTTTTAGGTTTCTTTAGCTGATGAAGCTCATCATATCAAAAATCTTGAACATAAAGTTAAAACAGAGGATTTGAACAATCTAAACGTAGCTTATCAAACACAAATATGATTAGAGTTCATTTAAACCAAAAGCACAAGAAACTAAAGATATATACAACTTAATCAGAGTTAAATAAAAAGCACTTATCAACTAGTAATTAGTAGCAGCAACTTACCGGTGGTGACGAATCGCCGGTTGTATTGAATGAGCTTGTGAGCACCACGGGGCTGTTTCTTCTTGTCTTGTTTCGCAACCTTCAGGGTTTGACCTCTCACTTTACCAGCACGAGCCAACGATCCGTGAACCTTTCTAGTAAACATATTTCAATGAATCACAAAACTAGCAGAATGATTTAACAAATTAAATTGATTTCAATTTCAATATCAAATTCAATTTCAATTGGGCATAGTTATAGAAATCCGTAACCTAACAGATCTGATAGTACGCCATGAGTTCAATCGATAACAAACTATTGGCCGGAGGGAGGGCGCCGGTGAAGAGGAGCGGCGGAGGGAGGGCAGTGCGGCGGAGGGAGTCGCGTGGAGAGGAGCGGCGGAGGGAGGAGCTTGCGAGAAGATGATGTCGGCTGTGTGGTCAATGAAGCCGATTATAGGGTCTCGGTCAAACCTAGAGACCGGGTCAGTCGCTCCTCTCCGGACAAAACAAACGCTCTGACTGGCTGACCGAAAATCAAACACAGCCTAAGTTCTGGTTGGGAGTTTGCACCCACTACCCGATGTCCTGAGTTTTCCTAAATGTTTGAATTAGTTCCAGAATTAATTCCCGCCATACCAACATCAGGGTAAGGGTTCGTATCACTACTACCCGTCCGAAGAAACGACTTGTCCTCAAGTCGAGATGAAATAGTGCCTGTGAAGCTTTCTGATCCGTATGAAATTCCAAGCGTGATCACCATTCGAGTCGTACAACGCCGTCGACAAAATATCAGTCCATGGTGGTCGGCATTCATGTCTTCCGGTGGAGTTCGGTGCAATCCCCACACAACGAGATGGTGGCCGCCACTCGCGTCGCCCTGCTGAACCGTCAATCCGTGGTTGGTGATCTAACTTCATTTCATTGAACCCTTTGAAAAGATAGTATTGATTGATGGTTTGGTTGTTGTGGGGATTTTGGTTGAAAGGTAGTTCTAACAAAGTTACCGAGGGAGATGCTAATGAAATCAAGTATTACTAAATGAAATCCCATTCCATCTAAATCAAAAGATACTATTCCATGGCAGCCCCCGTTTATTTTTCATTCCTTTCCATCTTCATCGCTAGTTTCTCGATTTTGCCCTCACCCGCGCGATTTTCCCTCCTTCAGTTCAATAAATCGATGATTTCACCGCCTTTCATGAATCGCAAATCCAGCCAACTTCATCTGTCTTCTCGTCTTCTCTGAAGCAAGTGGCTGTTGAATCTTCAAGTAAGGATTGTATTATCTGTTAAAACCGCTTTTGACTTCGATTTCGGTTGAAAATTTTGGATTCAAGTTTCATGGGATTTTGATTTCGATGGTTCATTTATTTGAGCTAATATGATGATCACGTTGACCTCTGTAAAATGGAAATGATAGTTGTAGGAGATCATTGATGGTAGATTATTAACAAAGTTTGTTATTGTTATGATTTTAGATGTCACTAGGCTTACATTTTGACTTGAAATGGATGTGCAATTTGTGTTTTTTGATTCCAGTTTATATAATCATATTGAAATATGTAAATGATACTGGTAGGAAATCATTGATGGTAAATTCATAATGAAGTTTATCACTCTTAACATCACATGTCAAATGGCTTACATTTTTACTTCATATTGATATGCAATTCACAACTCTTGATTCAAGATCATGTGGGAGCCACATTAAATTGTGTAAATGATATTGGTAGGAAATAATTGATGGTAGATTGTTTACATAGTTCATTACCAACAGCACATGTCTAGGGGATATGTAATTTATAGTTTTTATTTCAAGTTCACAGTAGTGTTAAATTCCTTAAAGAAATCAGAAGTGGTCATTATAAATTCTTTGAGCACCTGAGAGGATTTAGCTTAGTTACTTGGGAGGATTTTTGTTATCTAAAATGCACACACATCTGTTTTACATAATTTTAAATTAAATGATACTGATGATCGTGCCATCATGGTTTAGATTCAAGAGTTTTCATTATAAATTGATACCGCAGGTTATTTTCAAAATTAATTGGTTACATTTTATTTGTTAATTTTGCATTATTGAGATTGTGTTAATTTTGCATGATTGAGATTCTGTGTATCTTAAAATAAGTTGAAGTTTATATTAAATTATTAGAAATTCAATAGTAAATATATTGTCATATGGATATGCATAAATACTTCTATTTGATTTTATTGCAGTTATGTCTAGACGTAATCCAGACGACAAAAAAAACAAAAGAAATTAGCTGCATTTTGTGCGTTGTGGCTTCATACACTAAACATGGTTAGTTGGTATATTCGAGCAATTCAAACAGTTATTAGCATACGTTTAGATATGAGTCCAACTAGAACTCGCTACAAGATGTTCTACCCTGAAAGAAAAGAATATATGCACAAATTAGTGTATGAAAGTGATAAGACATGTCTTCATCAACTAAGAATGAATAGAGCAACTTTCATGACACTTTGTAATATTTTGGAGACGAGTGGAAAGTTGAAGGCGTCTAAGTATCTCGAAGTAGATGAACAAGTTGCAATTTTCCTATACGTTTGTATACAATTATTTTTTTATTTTGTGATATGGTTTGTTAGGTGCATAAAAATACAGTAAAATGGAGAGGAAATAGATTTCCTCATTATTGGAACTTGTGCATAGTATTTGGTAAAGATCGGGCAAATGAAAGAGATGCTCAAACAGCTACTGATATATTATCTGACATAAACAGAGAAGAACCAGAGGCTATCGACAGATTAGATGATATAGATGTTGATCAGCCACTAAACAACCCTTCATATGTTGTTTCTAGAAAAGAATCAAGTACACAACGAAAAAGAAAAAGACGCTATAGTTGGGATCCTCTAATGATCAGTTTAAAAGAGTCAGCGGAAATAATTGGTGCAAAGATTAGGGAGGCTACAAATACATTTAATAGAGTTTTTGATACAAAAAGCAACAGAGAGAAACTTCGTAACAATCTTTTTGCGAAGATGAACAAAGTTGAAGGTTTTGAAGGTTTAACTATTCGTGAGTGTGACAAAATGAAGAGTTGATGGTAATTTTTTTTAATTATGTTCTTTTGGATAATTCTTGATTTTTTAGTTATAAATATTTTATCTCGTAATATAATTTATGCTATGAAGATTGATAGTTTTTTTATTTCAAGGAAGAGGCGTTTTTGTCATTATAAATGAGTTTCATTTCATTCCTTTGTTTTTTTCTTGTATACCAAACAACTCAAAATAATAATTCATTTCATTCTTACAGGGTAACCAAACAGGACAATAGAATGTAATGATTCATTTCTTTACTTCATACATTCCATTCTCACATTCATTCCATTCTTCGTTCATTCCATTACCCCGTACCAAACAGACCCAAAGGCTTTTTACCCACGTTTTGGAAGTCCACGTTTAAAGTCGGTAGTTTGATTTTTTCTTTGTTTGACTCTATATTTTGTGGTTGGCGTTTATTATTTTCGTTAGTCATTTGTATGGCTATTTAAAGCCTTTGATGTTAATGAATAAAGTATCTTTTGAAAGCAATTATCTCAATATCAAGTTATAATGCATACGTGAGTTGCGTTGCGTGTGTAATTGGGGCCTGAACCAACACAAAATCCTTGTTCCGTCACTAAGAACAGAGAATATCAGTCCAATGTAACATAGTTCGGTAAAAACCCTTTAAAAATGATCAACTTCAACGTGAAACTGAAATTGGGTATTGCTGATCACCCACAGAAAAATAACGAGTCCCCTCTTCAATCACCATCAATCCCTCTTCATTTGCTGTCCTAAAATGCTCACAAGGGCTAACAACAAACTCTACTTCAACTCTTTCACCAGCCCTTGTTTTCACACTCTCAAAACCCACCAACTGCTTCATCGGCTTCCCATTTGCAACCTCATTTTGCTTCACAAACAGCAGCACCGCGTGTTTACCCTCCATTTCCCCGCGGTTATGGACCCCCACGGTTGCAGAAAACTTCGCCTTTTCACATGACTCGGTTTCTGTATCCGTAACAGAAGTGTAATGGACTGAATTGGCGTTTTGAAGTGTGGCACCAGTGCTTGATATTTGAGTTAAGGAGAGTTTGGTTTGTGTGACTGATACGAATTCGTATTTGTAGTTTGTGTAGCTGAGCCCGTAGCCGAACCGATAAACTTTCCGGCCAGTGTAGAACCTATATGTGCGGCCCGGGTAGCCCATAGATGGCTCAGGTCTCATTCTCATGTCTGTCATTGGTATCTTGACAAACTCTTTTGGGTACCAAGTCATAGGTAACTTCCCTCCTGCAAGAGCGGGTTTAGATGGGACCAGCGACACGAAAATGTTAACATCAAACATATTGTCAGCTAGATATCAGAAACTACATGATCTTGAATAGATTTCTTGACTGTTACCTGGATTGTGATCACCAAAGATGATTTCTGCGAGTGCAATGCCACCAGATTCACCAGGATAACCACCCCACAAGATCCCACCAATCTTTGGATCGCGTTTTGCGAACGATATATCCACAGGACCACCACAGATCATGACCAAAACCACTGGTTTCTTGGCGGCTTTAGCAACCGCAGTGATCAAAGCCTGCTGCTGACCTGGCAGCACGAGGTCCACGCGATCAAAATCCTCCCTTTCCTCACCTTGATCCAATCCCATGAACAAGACCACATAATCCGCCTTCTTAGCAACCTCAATCGCCTCGCTGATAGCAGCAGAAGTACAGTTGACAAAGTTACACCCTTTGTGATACAGGGTGTTTTTCACATAGCTTTGAAGTGCTTTGAGTGGTTCAACAGATTTGCAAGGTGGGCCCGCGTAGTTCCCGACAAGTGTATGCGCTGAGTTGGCATTCGGGCCGATAACCGCTAACGATGAGATGGTCTTTTTCAAGGGGAGGAGTTTAGCAGAGTTCTTTAGAAGGACAATGCCGTTTCTTGCAGCCTCAAGCGCGAGATCCTGGTGCGCTTTGGAGCACACCTGGTCCGGACCAATGGACCCGTAGGGGAGCGAACTCGGGTTCCCATTGAACAAGCCAAGTCTCATTCTCATGGTGAAGAGGTTGGTGAGGGCTCTGTCTATGTCTGATTCTAGAAGCTTCTTCTTTTGGACTGCTGATTTTGTGTGGTTCTTCAAGTAGGAACCACAGTTGACATCCATGCCTATTATTTTTCACACAACAAGGAATTGGGTTGTAACAATTAAAAACTTCAGAAAAAGTTTTGTTACAAAAATAAAGAGATATTATTAAGCTTTTAATATTTATACATTATTGATCTAAAACCAAAAATTTGAGCAATAATTTGGGCATCATGCGTATGGTCCAAATGTCTAGTATGTTGACTTGCCAAGCCCAATAAGTGGACCAAACAATTAACATGGTCCAAATTTTCCACAAACGCCACCGACATAAGATAAAGATGATAATACATCGTGATCAGATATCTTGTAGATATCAATGTGTCTGTGGTTTATCGATACCAAGATGTGTAGAAAAGAAAACGTGTATTTTTATGTGGTTGAGGTTTCAAGTTTTTTGGATATAAGCTATGCATAAATTAAGAAACAAGATTAAAAGGTGTGTAAGAAAACTGTTCCAGAAAACATATATTACTATATTATATAGTAAATAACTAAGTATTACAATTGGTATGAGATAAAGAACAGAAAGACAACAAATCTCAGGATCTTGTGCTTATGTGGTATTATAGTATAAAGTAAAAGCTTACAATAGATGTGAGATAACGATAAAACACCATGTAGGGCTATATTATACAATAAAGATATAACGGGACTCATGCTTGTGCAGGACTATATTATACAATCAAAAAATCTATATAACATAGAATAAATTAAGATAAAACATACAACAGATCTCATGTATATAGCAGTGTAATATAAAAATCTAAATTCCACAAGATTGAGAAGCTACACTTAGTCTAAATCATGAAACATTTTTTAATAAAAGGGGGAAAGAAAAAGAAAATAATGTTGAACATTTTTTAATAGGAAGGAAAAAAGAAAAATGAAAATAAAGTTGAAGAAATTAAATTCAACAGCAATAAACTAGGTCTACTTTGTTACCATACAAGACACTTCACTCCCCATAAAAACATATTTTAATTACCATTTACCTTCTTCAACTAGTAACCTCTATAATCATTTATGCTTCTTTTATTGGATCAAAAAGGCAAGTTAAAGAATAATAAAGGGTCTAAATTCAATAACATCTTCAATCAAACATGACCCCCTCACACTGTTCATACATGAAACTCAGATGATTGAACAACTCACAACACAAACTGGGGACATCCATTTAATACATTTATTTCCTAGGTCCTATTTTGTGATATGCTTGTGATTCATATGATTTAGCTTATAATAATCAAGGATTAAGAACCCATACGAATAATGTATAATGATTAGCTATATACATATAGTATGGGTCGTTTTGTACTCTAGCTTGTTATATAAAAATTCAACTTTAAATGCTTTTTAGTGTATATAAAGTAAGGGTCATTTGTACTTTTGTTGTATAAAATTTCAACTTTTAATGCTTTTTAATATGTATAAAGTAAAAGTCGTTTTGTACTTTTGCTAAATAAAATAATAAAAAGTAGTAGTCAAAGGGAAATACAAACCTGCTTTAAGCACTTCGGCAACTGCATCTTCTGGCGTTTTGGCATACTTATGAACCTCATATATGATGGATACTGCATCACAATCTGAGGTGATGTACCTGAACAAACACATGAAATTAGTCTTACCAAAATGCCTTATGTTCTTCTACTTTGATCTTCAAACATAAAAAAGTTGTACTTTTTGACTTTCAAAAACAATGCAATATGAAAATCAAGAAAACAAACTAATGAAAAACGTGTAAATCCAAAAAATTAATAACACTAATTTAATTTTAACGATAATAGTGGACAAATAAGCAATTTTTTTCTAGAAAAGCAATTCAAACAGGTTTTTCCAAATCTGATAATAGCGGTCATTCTTAAATTAGATTTTAGCCTCCGATGAAAAAGAGATGGTCACAATTCATGAAGCGAAAGAGACATAGCAGAGGGAAAATCTCAGACATTCTTTTAAATATAATTGAAAGGTTAAAAAGTGATTCGTCTGATTTCTAGTTATTTGTTGGTTTATAGGAAATGAAATTACCCTTGAAACCCCCATTGTTTTCTGGCAATATTGGACAAAAGATTATGATCAGCACAGTTTGGGACTCCATTGACACGGTTGTAAGCGCACATGATTCCACTGGCTTGGGCATGTTGTATGCAACTTTGGAACGGTGGTTGATATGTGTCCGCTAGATCTTGCTTTGTCACCTATATTTAAAAATGTTAATAACTACATTTCAAACTCAAAAATATTAATAACTATAAGTCAACATAATAAGTACAATACTGATGAAAGAGTTACACTTCATATTTTTATTTTCTCTAAGTGGGATCAAAAGATAAAGTTGTGTTCTGTTAAAGTCATTTTAAGAAATTTAGTTAGTTTTTTATGGAATTTTTATTCTTATATAGAAAACTAACATTTTTATATACTGTATTTTAACAATAGTTTGATAAAACAATAGTTCTTTATAACTTATTTGTGTTAATAGTTATTTTATTACTAATCTTATGAAATTATGGTATTTGTAAAAAATATTAAGATATATCTATAAAAATGATAGTTTATAAATAGAATGATAAAAGGTTTATAAAGAGGCGATTTAGAAAAAAAAAATTCTTAATAGGACACAATATCATTTGTTTGTGATCGGATGGAAAAAGATAAAATAAAGTGATCTATTTAAGACATTTTAAAAATAATACAGATACATAAATGGGTCATAAAAACCAATTTTTAATAAAGAACTATAAGATCATGTAGACATTTGTACGAAAACAATCCCATGTATTGGGAGAGAAAAAACCTACTTTAGAGATTACATTCAAATAGTATGTATGATTCATGTCATTCTTATAGTATGTATGAACATTCATGTAGTTATTATGTTATCTATTCAAAATTGATTTTATAAAGTAGATTAAGTCGACTTTAGTAATGTACTAATGTTATTTTATATCTAAAAGTATATGATTTTAGTCCTACGTTGAGGCCCGGTATTGCTTTATACATGAGTATTCCAACATTATTTTCTTTCTTTATAAGTCAGATAAATTAAATAATACAACTTAAAAGACTACAAAAACAAAAGGGAAAACCACACACTCACTTTAGCAAATGCCCAAAATCCGGCACGAAGCATCAAACATTTTATATCTTTTTTTACAAAATAACATAATGATGCATTTTTTAATCACACATCTCAAGAAAAAGGAATAATTTCTTAAAAAGAACACTTTTTTATTTAATTCGTCCTTATTAGCTGTTATGCAGCACACAAGCAAAAGCACAAGGGGGTGAAGTGAAAATAAACTAACCTTAGCATCATAACCAAATCTGTTGACGCCCTTCCAGTGATCCAAATCATAGGCAGTGAAATGTTTGCAACAAGCAGAAGCTTGAAGATGCCCATCTTTGATCCCTCCACCTTGAAAAGTGTCACCTTGGACCCCTCTAACATAAGAAATTGCATATTTACCACTGACCAATGGGTCTTCGCCAGGTGTCTCTTGACCCCTACCCCACCTTGGGTCTCTAAACACGTTTATGTTTGGGGCCCAAAATGTCATCCCATTGGCTTGCCCTTGATTATAAACTGCCCTTGCCTCCATTCCAATTGCCTGGATGTGGATTATCCATATATTTAAATTTAAATATAATAATAATTGGAAGATATAGTTTAATAACAAAAATTTGACTTCTCATTCGTGTCCAAATCAACAAATTTAACGTCCTTTTTAAGAAACCACAAAGCAACAATTCCACAGTATTAACATCAGTACTGAGTTAACTCGGATCACCTGACCGATTCGATACCACAGTTGGGCATCGAACGAAGCAGCGGTGAGAATAACTTGCGGGAAGCTAGTAGCAGACTTAATAGTGCCATTGAACAGAATACCGTAACCGGAGTTAGAGACGCCGTGCAACGCCTCCGACCACCACTCGTAGGCGGGGATACCGAGTCGCGGGATCGCGGGTGCGGTGTTGACGAGCTGCGAGATCTTCTCGTCGAGCGTGAGGCGCGAGACGAGGTCTTCGACTCGGGCGGAGGTGGGTAATGTGGGATTGCAAAATGGGTATGATTTGGTGGTGGGGTTCGATGAGTCGCAGGCGAACGGTGGCTGAGTTGACTCGGTGAGTATGAGGGCTGTGAGTGTGAGGGATAAGAGGAGGAGGTGTGTAGTAGTGTTGTGTAGCTTCATTTTGTGTTTTCAAGTTGAAGGGAATTAGTGAGAGATTTGGGGATATAAAGAGGAAATGCAGGAGAAATGGGGAGGGTTAAAGACTATAATGCCCTTCTTGATTTTATTCTGAGATTTGTATTACTTTGGTTGAGTTTGTTTTTTTATGTTATTTTCTTAGTTCTTAATATGTGTAGATAGATAAACTAAGGTATTTAACTTTTGTTTTCATTAAGGATGTGATTTTTTTTATGTTTGTTTTTATTTTAACATAAAAGTAAATGCCTATATTCAAGATTAATCATTGTTATTATTTGGCCAAGCAAAAGAAGTCCAGACATTTTATTTGGATCTTATGAGTATTTTTAAATAAAGATGGGTCGGAATAGACGGAAGAAAACACATAAAAAGGTCAACAAGGATTGAAAATACTATAATGAAACCAAAACATGAGTCATGATAGGTGAATTAAAGATTCACACATATACTCCACCTATGGATGAGAATTCAGAATTTGAAATGTTAGGTTGAAATGGTGAGAGTTGAGATGGCGGGAAGAAGCAGGCCCATCTAGAATCGAGGAATGAACTATGATCGAATGGATTTATCATATACTCAACTATTGTTGAATAGAGTTATCAAAATGTTTGGAATTCATAGTAAATTAAACGATTATAATTTGAAAATGTCTAATAGGTTTCTACTGAAATATTGAGTTTTGAAGTGCTCGCTCCTGTCTCGTAGGATTTGTAGCTTGGCAGTCCACCGGGTGGGTTTTTTTCTCCTTCCAGTTTCGAGTCTCCATTTGATGATACCAGCAAGTCCGTCTTCTCGGCTGACGTGATGGCTAAATGGATTGATGATTCATCAACGGGCACATGCCAATTCAAAGCGGCTTAGAAATTTAGACGTTTTGAATTTAGTGTTGAAATTGATCCAAATTGGCATGAATTAGACTCTGATACATGTTTGTTATTTCTTTTAACAATTTCATAAGATAATTATTCATACGAGCCTTTTAATTTTATTGTGGTTGAAAATATTTAGATTGTCTCATTAAAATTTAAAAAGTGGTTGAAGGATTTTTATTATTTTCGTATTTGTTGAGACTATATGTTGTTGAAATTTTAAGCAAACATAACATAACCAATCCGGACTTATACTTATCCTAATTCAAACCCATCCTAACCCACACTTATCCTGGCTTATTTTCTTAATCGACTCATATTGACCTAAACTTATTTTAATATGACAGTGAGCTCAATTCAATTATTCTATTTTACTACCTCTAGTTATCATTACTTTTAAATTGGGTAGGCAGGATTAGGAACCTTTACCTTTTTTGGTGTGGGGTAGTTTTCTCTATCACTTAGAAACCTCATTTCGGCAGAATTATTACTTTGAAACTCAATAAATTGCCCGATTAATAAACATATATTCATTATCTTTTCTTTACTACTATATAAAACAAATTATACGGGCAAAATTAGAAACTCACACTTATTTGTAAGATGAGGTCTTCTGTCGTTTCCCGTCATCCTCCCCACTTCATTCCAGCTAATCTTCCCTGTGACCGCCTAGCTCCCTCAATTGGTAGTTGAATGGCGATTGAACACCCATATTCAAACCCCCAGCCCGATTCCAATCCCCATCCCACATGTATATATAGCCGCAACGGCCAATTTATATACCCCATCGATTACACTACAATCAAACCTCATACACTCAAGTAAGTTTCTAATTTCGTTTCCTCCGGTTTCATTGTTTCGGTATCCAGTGGCTTTGCGTGTATGTGTGTGTATTGCCTTCAAATTGTTGTGATTCATTTTTTTGATCGCTTGATTCTTAGATTTGTTTGTTGTTTGTTGTTGTTAAATAACCCTCTGGCCTTTAATGTGTTGTTATTTGGATGTCAATTTATGATGTTGTTTAGTGCTATTTTTTACTTGTATCGTATATATTAGTGAACTGTAGAAGAAATTATAAATATGACAATATGCGTTTATCAAGTGTTTGTGAAAATTTGTGAGAAAGGGTTTTGTGTTTTGTAGGCATGTATATCATTTACAATTGTCTTTGGGTTATTTATGTTGGTAATGAAAATGTAATACTCTTTTGAATAGCAGTACTAAATTCTTTATCACTAGAAAATAAGTATTTTAATTATTTCAGTATTACGATACTAATCTTTATTTTATGATTGTAATTTACCTATTTTCCGCCAATTAAATTATGCTTTTTGAATGTTTGGAAGTATGACAAGTGTTCAAGAACAACGGCTAAAAATGTTCATCGATGCTTATTTGTGTGGTTGTTGGATATTGGGAACCCCAATGGCCTAATTGACTTTGATTTTGAAGCGTTTGAGATAACCACTCTTAATATGACCATTTTGGTAGTAGTCTTCATGTTGCGAGTTTGACTTCTCATCCCACCATTTTATTCCCATCTCTTTGGTTGTTAATTAAATCATTCCATCTCTTGAAACTTGCAATGTGTGACCTACATACCTTAAAGGAAAACGGTTAACTATTTGTTACATATTTAAAATTCTCTTGATTACCTATCCTTTAATGTAGTGAACTTTGACTATTTCAACATATTGACTCAAATTTTGACCTAAAGGTCATTCCAAACTTGCAGGAGTTAACAACAAATTACTTTAGATAATTAACTATCTTGTTTTGTTATATGATTAGGCCTGTAAGTATTTTGGTACATATAAATCCTGCATCTATGTGCGAGCTTTGAAATTATTGAGTTTTGATAAACAATTCCGATACGTTTCTTCGGTTTTACTAAACTAAGTTTCTTTATTCCTACAATATCTTAATTTGATTTCATTTGACTCATGGTGTAAGAGTAGTGCAGAAAAGTGCAAAGAAAGCAATTAGGTTTATACAGGTATGTGAGTTGATTGTAAAGAAATTTGAAAGTGGATTTGTTGTTCTTCCTCTTTATCTTTATATTTAATATATTTTTTATGAAATTAAATCATTATGACTTTAAAATTAGTCTCTACAATAGTATTATGGTGTATGTAAATTTTGTTTGCTGATCTAACCTGTCTTTTTGTTGGTTCTTCAATGCTTAGATCATTAAGATTTTAAAAAATTTGATCAAACCATACTACAACTGAACTACATAAGTCAGTAAGATTAAGAGTCATAAAAATACATTAATAAATTGGTCTTAACTATCGTTTATTTAAATGCTTTATACAGCCTATGAAAATAAAAACAAAATTGGTTTAGTTTCATAAATATTAGCTTAAAATCCTTGGAAAGGTCTGTATAAAAATGTTAAATTTATTTTTTCTTCTTTATAAGAATCTCTTAAAATCACAGTTTTCATCCATTTATGACAAGCTAATTGTTATATTATGTTATGCTAAAGATTTAAGTTACACATATATAAACTCTTTTTTAACAGCTTCACATATATGAACTTTATAGCACTCTTTTATAACTTTCGCAAACTTATATATAATCAAACGATTTAAGAACACAGTTCATTGATATTTGATTGAAAGTTAAATTAAATGTTACACAACTACACATATCTTCATAAAATGCGTTTGGCCTTTTGGAACATTAATCTTTTTATACAACTATTGGGAAGATAAAAGTGAGGGGTTAACGAAGGGAACAAGTAACACAAATTTTAATGTTGACAAAGATTGAGGAACTTGCAAAGCTCCTTACATGACATTGGGATAACTTGCAAGGAATGCTTTTGGGTTTAAGGCTAATCGTTACAATGTTTCTTATATGAGGCTGCTAATATTGCAACTGTATCTCTTGAAAACTTGTATGGAAACAGATTGGGATTGTAAACGTAGCCTGCCACAACACGCGGCTGCATTCAAGCAACTTTTGATTTAAAGTGTTTCCGGCCGTTTATTGTTACGTCTTTTTTTTTTTAATTTAACATGATGTTTGCGCCGCAACGCGCGTAGGCACCCACTAGTAACATGTAAACACTTTAATAGCATATGGTATACTTGAAACGTGTTTCATATTTACTTAGGATAAATTTATAATATCAAATTTATGTAATTAATAGAATAAATAGTCAATATAATCATTTAAAATACTTTAAGTTTTATATGCGATTTTTCATCCCTACACTCAAAACTCGAGACATGTATAATACTTATATAAGTTTTAATAATGGGTTTCTTTGATATTATGATTTTTAGTTGATTAAATATTATGTTATGCTAGAGGGAACATATAAATTATATTAGTGAATTATTTAACATGAATTGTTTTATTTAAAAATTACATTAAAGAGCTAATAACTCTTGAAAGAATGAGCATGTTGCTACAACCAAATCCGGGTCGGGCTTGATGTTGGGTTGAACTGTACCTAGCTATCTCGAGCTTGGATCTAAGCCACAACAAAAAAGAAAATCTACATTATAGGGCTCGGGGGAATTTACCCCGTGGGAACTTCGACGCTTAAGTCCCTAATCTATATCCATGATAATCAAGTATCAAGTATAAATCAAGTATCAAGTAAGTATATATGTACGTATGAAAAGATAAATAGATTATAATATGGTAAGACACTACCTATTATGAAGTGAGTATCCCTGGCAGTAAAGGAGACTAGGATCCTTTTCATGTTAGTGAATGAGTCCCATCCTACCAAGGAGATGAAGATGATGATGAAGAGAGGTTTTTAAGAGAGATAGAATAAATGTTAATAGTGGGTGTTGCTACTGTAAATGGGATGAATTAGAAGTGTAGGGGTGAGCCCCTATTTATAGTAGGGATATGGGTGATGAAAATAGGCTTTCACAAATATGGATTGGGTTGGGCTTGTTAGTTGGGTATTAGCCCACTCCTATTATTAGCCCCTTAGTCTACTGTGATGTAGTTTTAACAACATCATAGTAGACTCATAATTAAAACTATCATAGTACTTTTCTTCAGTTATTGGTGCCTTATGAAGTCTCAGCCGGGTTGAGCTTAATAAGTTGAATTTCATCCTTACAAGCTTACTTTTATTATAAGGACTACACTTAGAGGCTGAACCAAAGATCAACCAAGGCTCTCATCATGCAGAAATGAAGTACAAGAAGGATCTTAGGAGGATCTTTAGGATCACTTAACAATTCAAATGGGGAACTTAGAACTTTAAGCAGATGATACAATGCACAACACAAGTAAAGTAAGAGCAAGAACACAAGAAATAATTTTCAAAAAGTAGTATATTGCTTCTTAGGTTCTATTACAGGTGTTTGCACTAATATTTGAAATACAAGAACCTTTGACTCTTTATACTAAATCTACAACCATCAATATGCAAAAAGATAGTTGGATGTGACTAATCTAGACAACAAGATCAGCCTAAAGTCAAAAGGCAGATTGCCTTTTGACTAGTGACTATGACAGGCCATAGCTCACTGACTTTCCTATTACAAAAAGCCAAACAAGAAACAAATACAGAAACTTGCAGACAAAGACCTTATCTACTTTATCATAAAGCATGGAAGTTTCACCAACTTATGATAGTTGGTGAACCACCAGAGCATGCAACGGACAGGAGGTTGCTTTATGATAAAGTTGACAGAAAAAGTGTCTTTTCTCTCTCTTCTAAAGTAATCAGTCTTATCTTTATTCAGCTTCGGAAGACTTTGTCTAGAGAGCTTCGGAAGACTTCATCTTTAAACTTTGGAAGAGTTGAGTCTTTGGCTTCAGAAGACTTGACACTTAGTGTAAAGTTTCCTCAGTAGTTTCTTCTGAACATTGGCTTCGGAAGAATTCACACTTAGCATTTTACTTGAGTGTGTAAAACTTTCGAAGCTAGTTCTTCTTTGTTCCTTAGTGTATGTTGGAAGACTTGGTTGTTTTGGTATCCTTTGGTTGCATCAACCTCATAACCTCAGAGGTTCATACAAACTCCCCCTAGGCTGATGCTACCAAAACAGAGAGGTCTTTATACTGGGATAGTCCACATGAGAATCTTCAGAATTTCTTTCTTCATTAGCAGATCAGGATTCTTTAGACCCATGAATTACCTTCTCATGTCATAGAGATCATGCAGAGGGAGTTCAAGCATGTCACTAGTGAAGTAGACATGTTGTTCTCCCTAATCTCTAGTGACATACCATCTATCAGGATCTTCAGCAAATGTCCATGATAGAATTGGTCTTCCAACAGAGAGAGGCTCTACTATGATAGGAGTTGGTTGAGAGCCCTCTTCATGCACTTCCTCAGGATGTTCTGACTCATCCTGAGTTTGGGAGGTGGATACCTTTCTTCTTTTCTTCTTCTTAGAGGATCTTCTTTTAGCCATCCTTTTTTTCCTCCCAGATGATTTTAACTGAGAGGGTTGGTCTTCAGTACCAAGTTCTTCAGTGGATTCCCTCTCAGTTGGGATCTCCTCTCTCCCAGATTCAGAATGAGAGGGAGGAGAACCCTACTGTGGATCAGAAGATGAAGTTGGCTGTTGTGTAGCTTCAGGTGTAGGTTGTGTTGTCTCTGTAGGTTCAACCTTTACCTCAACTTCAGGTTGAGCTTGTTCTGATGGTGAGTGGAGATCCACAAGCTCTCCCCTTTTAATCTTCTGCTTGATCACCCTTATGTGCTCATCTATTGTGGACAGAGACATGGGACCAAGCCTCCTTCCGAAGAACCCATACAACTTCAAGAAGCCCATCATCTTCTGCCTATCTGCATACTTTTTCTGACTTTTCTTGATGATGGCTCTTGACTTGGCAGCTTCTTCCCTTTCCATTTTTCTAGCAGCTTGCCTATTTCTTTTGGCTTGCCCTTCCAGCTGCTTGTTGTATTCAAACAATATGTAATCATATGGCAAGGGAAGAAGTGCATGTGCTTGGTAGAGGCTTGTGGCTCTCAGGTAGTTGATCATCTTTGTCTTTTCTTCTTCATTAACTACCTGAGGTTGATCAGCAGCCATAGCCTCTGACTCAGGGCTTTCTTGAACTGGGGAGAGGACAGGAATATTCTTGTATATTCTTTTTCTTCTCATTTCCTCTTTATGCTTGAGGGTCAAGGCTGCATCCTCAGCTTCCTTCCTCTCCTTTGACAACTCAATGTCAGCCAGTTCATTTAATTCCTCTAAGGGGAGAGAGATGAGTTCATCTATGTTGTAGTTCCTGGTCCCCAGATAATTAAGTCTGGTTGCCCTTAACTCATCTTCTTGAGTGTTTGGAACATGGGCAGTCAGAATTACAGCTTGCATGAATCCTGGGGAACCACTTGAACTCTCTCCCCTCAGCTTCCTCTTCCTCTCTCTTTTCTCTTCTTCAATCTCCTCAGCAGTTAGTTTTCTTTTGCCTTTGTCAAGTACTGATCTTGATGACTCAGGCTGAGGAGAGATTTGGCCTTCATTACTGGATTCAGCAGTCAAGCTCTGGCCAGAGAGAGGTTGTGATGCACCATCACCAGCTGGTGCCTCACTGAGGGTATGGGGTGTTGGAGGAGATAATGTCTTAAGGTTCACAGTTTCAGCCTCTGGGCCTTCAGTCAAGGCTTTCCCTTTGAAGCTAATCTTAGGGTCCACCTCAACATCCAGTTGACCAAAGGCTTCAACTGCTAGCCTCCGTCTATATAGTTCTGATCTCCTTTTGAATTCTTCCAGCACCCAATCTTGAATTCTACTGGCTAGTCTGGCAGCTTGTCTGTTGTTGCTTGGGCTGACAAGTGCCAGATCTACCAGATTTATACCCTCATAGAAACTCAGGTTTGAAATGTTTAAAATTTCTAGTTGACCCTGAGCTCTAGAGAGTACAAGAGCTTTCCTTTCACTGTCATACCCCCAACCCCAGATTGGGTTCTCAGAAGGGGCAGACATTGCTCTTGGTATTCCCTCCTCAAACAGTTGTTGTATTAACAAATGTAGATCACTGTCTAGAGTAGGTTGCTGAGTATAGACAACTGTAAGAGTGTATGGTGAGTCCTCTATGTCCATACTCTGAGAGGAACTCCCAGGTTCTGTGATTGTTAGGATTTTCTCCCCCTTTTTTGGTAGCATCACCCTCTTGCATAGGTGAGCTGGGAGATTGATACATGACATCCACAGGTTCTTGTGGACCTGGATTAGTTGATCTCATTGTTCTCTCAGCTAGCTTACCCTTGAGATCGGTGATCTCAAGTTGCTGGTCATTGACCTTTTTCTGCAAGATAGTCACCTGAGATTCCAGGTGAGCTATCTTGGACACAAAGTAGGTGCACATGTTTGAGAGTTTGCGTACCTTTTGTGGCAGACTCCCCTCATTTTCAGATGAAGAATCATAGGGGGATAAGAGGATTAGACCTGAGTCTTCTCCTTCATCACCAGCATAGGTTTCTTGGCTGCTGGATTTCCCCTGCTCTATTCCAAGAGGCTGGGTTGCCGTGGTTGAGGTCTTAGAGATGTAATCACTGCCAACAGTGAAAGCCTCTGCCATATGGATCTCCTGGACAATCTAAAGGAGATCAACCTCAGTTTGTGGTGTCTGATGTGGGCTAGAAGTAGGTGAGGCAGGAGTACTCATCTCACCTTGAGTGTGGGTGGAGAGGAGAGATTCATGGTACTCACTGAAACCCAAATCTTCATCAGAGTAAAAGTCAAGGCTGGGCATGGGTTGATTAAGATCAAGAGGCTGGGGATGATAGCTTTCCCCTAAAGGTTGATCACCAGAGTGTTGAGACTCAGAGTGATGGCTTAAGGCTATTTGAGGAGGTGTGAGCTCATCAGGCTGAGCATGAGGAACCTCAGCACTGATTGTGTCAAGAATGGGAGTGGTTTGCTCCTCAGGGGAAGTGGGAGCTCTAGTGTACACTTCCTCCTGTGTGGGTTGTGATATGGGGGCCTGCATATGCTTAATAGCAGGTGCAGGGGTTCGTTTGGATTTTCTTTGGTAAGTGAGGGTAATGGTAGGCCTTGATGATGGTTGAGAGGTAGAGGGTGTTGGTTCATCACTAGCTGGTGCTGCTAGGATGTCACCCTGAGCAATGAGCTCAAACATTTTTGGGACAAGGGTTGTTTCTACCCCTGAGAACCAAACAGTTGGCTTTCTCAATATTTTGAAAATGCCGGGCCTCATATGTGCAAGTTTAAGAACATTACCTGTTCCCCTCAACTGTGGTCCCATTTCACAGTTGAGAATGTGTTGAACATACCTGGGAAACATGTAATATTCTAAGGAGTCCAAATTTGCAACTAAATTTGTGAAAACAAACTGAGAATACCTGAATTTGACCCCTTAAACCATCCTATGGACAATGAAGGAGAGGTCTTCTGGAATCTGGTCCCATCCTCCATGTTTGTTAGACAAGCTGTGGATGACAACATGGAGGAGGTACTTCCACTAGTATGAGACCTTCTCCTTCCTGAAGGTCTTGACTGTGAAGTCACCATCATGTCACGACCTGCCTAAAATCAAGTCATGTATCTCGGATTTCGGAAGTTTCCGGAAACATACGGAGGCATATAGGGCTGTCCGGAAGTCTTCGGAACAGCCTAAAACGTGTGGACCTTGAAGGAACACAAGCGGGTATCCAAAACAGCCTTGAATCATCAAGAATGATCAAGATATTCACTTGGAAATATCTAGGAGTTAGGTTCTCATGAAAGGTCTAGAATGACCTTCAAAGATCTATCAAAATATCATGTAAATATTGTATTATTAGAAAACTCTAGATCAAGAATGATCTAGATACACGAGACTAGTATAAATAGGTGATGAAGTCCTCATTTGTAGGTATCCAAAGTCCATACAAGTCTCGTGTAAAGCACTTGTAAAGCACACTTGTAAACTACCTTGTAAGCAATACAAAGTCATTTGTATTACGAGCTTGCAAACGCTTTCGCATCGTAACTTTAATTGCTACTTCGTTTGGGTCACAAAGGTTGAACTTAGAAGGATTCTAAGTGCCACACGAGAGTTGGGAAATCACTCTGTGACAAGTGGTATCAGAGCAACGTCGGTTCATTTGGGATGGCAACCGAAACTAGCAAAAGTGCAGCTGTTGAAGATAAGCGAGGTCGAGATGAATCCCAAAAGGGGTCAAAGAAGGAACGAGGTATGTCCAAGGATCGTACCTTGGAAAAACGAGTTAATGACATGGAGACAGGCCTTGTCGAAGTGGGTTCACAAGTTGACCTGTGTCTCCAACGACTAGATGCATTGGAAGAAGACTTCAATGAGCTCCGAGAAGGACTCAAGGCTGCTATGGAATTACTTCGAGATGAAGTAAAGCTAATGATCAAAGACGTAATTAGAGACGCTACGACTAAGCTGTGAAAAGAGATGGATGATCTATCTAATGACATGCATCGTAGCTTACTTGGCATGGAAGCCAAAATAAACGATTGCAAGAAAGCCATGGTCATGACTGGAGGGAATGTTGTGAACCTGACACCACGAGTTGAAATTCCCAAACCATCACCGTTTATGGGCAAACAAGAAGCTCGAGCGGTTGATGACTTTATCTGGGAAATGGAGCAGTACCTAAGAGGGGTACAAGTCTTCGATGACGCCACCAAAATAAAGACAGCAACGATGTATTTGAAAGATACGGCAGCGCTGTGGTGGAGACGTCGAAGCATGGATATCGAACGAGGTACGTGTACAATCAAAACTTGGGCTGAATTTATTCAAGAACTCAAACGACAATTTTATCCGGTAAATGCTGAACACGAAGCGAGAAGTCGACTTCGTAAGCTCAAACAAACCGGGACCATCAAGGACTATGTCAAAGAGTTTACAACACTTGTCCTTGAGATCCCGGACTTATCGGATAAAGACTCCCTCTTCTACTTCCCCGATGGTCTGCAATCATGGGCCAAGATAGACCTAGAGCAAAGAAATGTTCAAGATCTTGCTTTAGCAATTGCAATAGCTGAAAGCTTGATCGATCTTAAAGAAAAACGACCATATAGGCCCATGAATGAGGAATGTGATGAGGAGAAAGGTGGGGGAGTTAAGCCCAATTATGATCAGAGGGTGGAACCAAGGAAACCACCACGATACGACAACGAAAAGCGCACTCCAAAATCTTGCTTCATATGCGATGGACCGCATAATGCCCGGGATTGCCCGAAGAAACAAAGTTTGCAAGCCATGGTGGTGAGGAATGATGATGCATCCCACGAAGACAAGGAGGTTCGTCTCGGGGCAATGCAACTACAAGTTCTAAATGTGTTAACGGCACATGAAGGGAAGCCGTTAAAGTTGGCTGAGTCACGCCCCACCGAGAGACAGGGCAACATCACAAACACGGAGACAAAAGGACTTCGGTTAGTGAACATAGAAGTGAATGGACGACTTGCAAAGGCACTGGTCGATACCGTAGCAAGTCATAACTTTATCACAAGTGAAGAGGCTAAAAGACTTGGTTTAAGAATCTCCACACGTGATGGATTTCTTAAAAACGCCAATGGTGACACAAAACCGATCGAAGGAATGTCATGGGCTGTCAAGACTAAGATCGGGACATGGCAAGGTAAGCTCGATTTCTCGATAGCACCATTGGGCGACTACAAGATCATGCTCGGGATGGACTTTTTCAGAAAAGCAAAAGCCGTTCCAGTAACTTTTCTGAACACCTTTTACATCTTCAAGGGCGATCAAGTGCACACTGCAATGCTGGAGTCAAGCACCAGCCACAAAGGGAAATTGTTATCCGTCTTGCAACTCACAAGAACAAGCCGGAGGAAACCCAAGAAACACGACGAGGACATCATGGGTTTAGGTGGGGGAGAATGTCACGACCTGCCTAAAATCAAGTCATGTATCTCGGATTCCGGAAGTTTCCGGAAACATACGGAGGCATATAGGGCTGTCCGAAAGTCTTCGGAACAGCCTAAAACGTGTTGGACCTTGAAGGAACACAAGTGGGTATCCAAAACAACCTTGAATTATCAAGAATGATCAAGATATTCACTTGGAAATATTTAGGAGTTAGGTTCTCATGAAAGGTCTAGAATGACCTTCAAAGATCTATCAAAATATTATGTAAATATTGTATTATTAGAAAACTCTAGATCAAGAATGATCTAGATACATGAGACTAGTATAAATAGGTGATGAAGTCCTCATTTGTAGGTATCCAAAATCCATACAACTCTCGTGTAAAGCACTTGTAAAGCACACTTGTAAACTACCTTGTAAGCAATACAAAGTCATTTGTATTACGAGCTTGCAAACGCTTCCGCATCGTAACTTTAATTGCTACTTCGTTTGGGTCATAAAGGCTGAACTTAGAAGGATTCTAAGTGCCACACGAGAGTTGGGAAATCACTCCGTGACAATCATATCCCATCTGCTCAAAGGAATGGTTGACAACAGCTTTTGGGAAGGACATTTCACCTTCTTCATCATCCAGCTGAAGATGGGTGTTGATGATGGCTGGAGTGATGAACAGTGTCCTCCCTTGCACTGTGGCAGACAGTGTCTTCTCCCCATCCAAAGTGACCTCTTGACAGGTCCGCCAGAACTCAAACAACTGATCCTTATAGAGGGGAGGATCAATCGTAAGGGAGGTGAGATAATGAGACGCATAAAGATACCTACAAACATCTGAGAAGCTTGGATCCTTCTCAAATTTTAACAGAGCAACCTGGTTGTGTTGCCTGTGTAGATGCATGGTGAAATCTGGGTCGTTTCGGCGATCAAGATTTGCCATTTGCAGAAGCTTTGCAGAGAAGGAAGGTAGAAGAAGATGAATTTGGGGTTAATTTTAGGTTAAGGAAAAATGAGAGTAGAGAGATGAAAATAGGACCGTTTGGGGAGATATACTCAGGATTTGAAACAAAGTTAAAGCAAAAGATAAACTTTAAAATCCGCAAGTGGGTCCTACTTAAAAAAAGGCGCCCAAAAAGGTAGTTTTCTTGGAAGTGGCAAAAACTTCCGAAGGTTATTTTAGCTTCGGAAGCTTTTTCAGAAAAAGCTTCCGAAGGCAATTTTGCTTCGGAAGATATTTCAAAGAGTTTTGAAAGTTTTGGCTTCGGAATAGATAAACAGGTCTTTCGAGACTTAATTGCTTTCGAAAGAGATTTATTCTAAAATGTATTTAGGAGCTTATATTCAACTTAAGCTTTGGAAGATGCTTCATGAATTTCTTCCGAAGATAATTGGCAGGTAAGCTATAAATTTCTTCCGAAGGTAAATTTTTATAACTCTAAAAGATATCATTTTGAAAATTTGTTTTCCTCTAAAGAGAACTGGGCTTATGAAGTGATCTAATACACAACCTAGGACACACAATTTTAGGTAGTAAGATTGATGAAGTTATTTAGAAAAACCTATTCAAGGTTAATCATCCCAATGGTTGATACAAGATACTTAAATCTCTACTCATCCAAAGCTTTTGTGAACAGATAAGCATATAGTTTATTTGTGTTAACCTTGATTAGTTTTATGAAGCCCTTTTCAAAATTATCCCTAATCAGATGATACCTGATGTTGATGTGTTTGGTCCTTGAGTGCTGCACAGGATTCTCTGTTATAGAGATGGCACTGTTGTTGTCTATATGGATGGGAGTCTCTTTGAAATTGAATCCATAGTCTAGCATCTGATTTTGAATCCAAAGCACTTGAGCACAGCAGCTGGCAGTAGCTGGCAGCAGCAATGTATTCAGCTTCAGCAGTTGATGTAGACACACAGGATTGCTTCTTGCATTGCCAAGAGGCAATCCTTCCACCAAGAAACTGACACCCCCTAGATGTGGACTTTGCAGTCATGTTGCAGCCACCATAGTCACTATTTGTATAAGCATACAGATTAAAGTCTGAATTCTTTGGATACCAAAGGCCTAGATTTGGAGCATCTTTGAGATATCTAAGAATCCTTTTGACAGTGATTAGGTGTGACATCTTGGGGTTTGCTTGATATCTTGCACATATGCATGTGGCAAACATGATATCAGGCCTGCTAGCAGTAAGATACATAAGTGACCCAATCATAGCCCTGTAGAGATGTTCATCAACAAAATCCCCCTCAAGGTCAAGACCAAGGGAATGGTTTTTGGCTATGGTTGTCTTAGCAACTTTACAATCAGTCATCTTGAACCTTGTAAGTATGTCCTATACATACTTTGACTGACTGATGAAGATGCCGTCTTCAACCTGCTTCACTTGAATTCCTAGAAAGAAATTGAGTTCTCCCATGGCACTCATTTCAAATCTATTCTTCATCAGCATCTCAAAGTCTTTGCAGAGCTTTGGATTAGTTGAACCAAAGATGTTGTCTTCTACATATATCTGAACTAGCAATGTGTCATTCCCTGTATCTTTGATGAAGAGAGTCCCATCAATAGTACCTCTTTTGTATCCATGATTGCAGAGGTATGTTGATAGTGTCTCATACCACTTTCTTGGAGCTTGATGTAGTCCATAAAGGGCTTTATCAAGCTTGCAGACATAATCAGGATGATCTTGGTCTGCAAAGCCAGGTGGTTGTTTAATATAAACTTCTTCATCAATCACCCCATAAAGAAAGGCACACTTCACATCAAGCTGGTAGACCTTGAAATCCTTGGATGCAGCATGCAGCATAAGCCAAGAATATCCTTACAGCTTCAAGTCTTACTACAGGAGCAAAGACATCAGTATAATCAATTCCTTCTTCTTGTGTGTATCCTTGGACAACCAGTCTAGCCTTATTTTTGATGATGATCCCTCTATCATCCTTCTTGTTCCTAAATACCCACTTGGTACCTATGACAGTCTTCTCTTGAGGAAGAGGGCAAAAGTTCCACACCTTCTGTCTTTTGATTTGAAGCAACTCTTCTTGTATTGCTTGAATCCAGCTTCCATCCTTTAGAGCCTCATCAACTTTCTTAGGCTTAATTTGGGATAAGAAACAAGAATGTAGACAAACATGGCTATCATGAGTTTGTCCTCTTGTTCTCACCCCTGAGTCAACATTTCCAATGATGTTTGTGGTGGGATGTGACTTGTGGATCCTGAGTTGAGGAATCACAGCAAGTTGCTTGGACGGATCAAGATTAGAGAAATTTTGATCTGGCAAAGAAGAATCTCCTACCACATCAGCACACTTATCAAGAGAAACTTGATCTAATGAGTGTGTGACATCATTGATGTTGTCTTCAATGGAGTGGTTATCAGCATCAAAAAATTCTTGATCACTGTCACCACCATCCATACCTCCTGCATTGGAGGTTCCTTCACCTAAATTCTGAGCCTCTGAACTGGGCTTTGAGGGTAATTCAGTTGAATCAACAATATTTGTCATGCTTATGCTGATAGGAGCCTCAATGACAGGGTTAGTCACGGTTAGAGCTGAAGTAATCGTCTTTTTGGTCTTCTCAGCTCAAATCTTGGGTCAGGATCCTCTGTTGACCTGTTATCCATAGATCCTGAAACATTCTCACAAGATTTGTTAAAACAATTGGTAACTAAATCAAGATCAAATAGCCAATCCGGACTAGAACCTTTCACACATGATGTATGTTCATTGAAAGTCACATTGGCTGACTCCTCAATGATTCTAGTTCTGAGATTGTATACTCTATAAGCCTTGGCTTGAGAAGAGTATCCAACAAAATGTCCATCATCTGATTTCTCAGCAAACTTAGCTATTTGATACTTGGTATTCAATATGGTGCAAGGACATCCAAATGTTCTGAGAAAACCAATAAATGGTCTCCTTTTGTGCCACAGTTCATAAGGAGTCTTACCATGTGTCTTAACTACTAAAACTCTGTTCTGCACATAGCAGGCTGTGTTGACAGCCTCTGCCCAGAAGGTGATGGGCAGCTTTGAGTTAGACAACATAGTTCTTGCAGCTTCAATAAGTGTCCTGTTTCTCCTCTCAGCAATACCATTTTGCTGAGGAGTCCTGGGAGCACTATATTGTCTTGAAATACCCTTCTCGTCACAAAATGTATCAAGGATTTGGTTTTTAAATTCGGTTCCCTGATCACATCTTATGATTTTGACCTTGTGATTAGATTGATTCTTAATTTTCAGAATGAAATTCTTCAAGATTTCAGAGGTTTCATCCTTAGTTCTAAGGAAAAACACTCAAGTGAATCTTATGAAATCATCTGTGATCACTAAATAGTATGAGGTCCTTCCTAGACTCATTACACTGGTGGAGCCAAATAGATCCATATGTAACAAGTGTAGGGGAGTAGTGATAGAGTTCATTTCCTTTGGCTTGTGAGACACTTTGTGTTGCTTCCCTTTCAGGCATGCAACACAGTGGTCATCACTTATCAACTCTTTCTTTGGTATTCCAGTTACCAAATCATTCTTAATCAGTTTATTCATGTTTTTAAAGTTTACATGGCATATTCTCGTATGCCAATGAAGAGACTCATCACTATTTGCTTTAGATAGAAAGCAAGAAACCTCTCCAGATGAAGATGCTTCCTGCAAGTCCATCTTGTACATGTTTCCTCTCCTGGGGGCTCTAAGCAAAATATGCTCAGGAGGAATGTCAACCCCAGGCTTGAGAACAATGCACTCATGCTCTGTAAAGAGCATATGATGTTTTTGGTCACAAAATTGGGACACACTCAGAAGATTATATCCAAGCTCTTTGACAAAGTTTACCTTCTCAATGCTGAGCTTACCATTTGTAACCTTGCCCCTGCCAGTAATGTACCCTCCTATATCTCCCCCAAAAGCAACTGGTCCTCCCTCAATCCTTTCAAAGTTTTGAAGCAAGAACTCATTGCCAGTCATGTGCCTGGAGCAGCCACTATCAATAATCCAGATATTTTTATTGGTCTTTAGCTGTCCCTACACAAAAGAGATGATTTAGTTACATTTGGAAACCCAATCCTCATTGGTCTTGGGCTTATTAGAATGAGTTAAAGGCAATGAAACAGTAATAGATCCTATGCTCAGGTTTTGGGGATCATTTGCTATTTCTAATGATGAACTTTTAGCCATATGGTCTTCCTTCATCTTCCACACCACCTTTGAAAGATTGGGCTTGACCTTCAATGCTTCGGAAGCTTTTCTGGCTTCGGAAGCTTTGGAGACTGATCCTTCGGAAGATCTTGCTTTCACTGTAGCAGGCCTCAGTACTTCGGAAGCATTCCTTTCTTCCGAGACCAATTTTCCTTCTGAAGGCAATGGTTCATTTGCCTTTTTCTTCATTTTGGAGCTTCCGAAGGAAACAGATTTTTCTTCCGAAGCTTTTTGTTTCTTCTTCCTCTCAGAAGTTTTCTTCTTGATCATATGGATAGTACCCTTTGGATTGTATTGACAATCCTTAGCCAGATGTGAGGTACTACCACACATAACACAGTCTATATCTTTTCTTCTAAGAGCCTTCTTTTCCAAAGAAGACTGAGCTTGAACACTTTCCTTTTCCTCTTTCACCTTTTCAGATGATACAACAGGCTTCTTAGGGTGAAGCTTGCTTTTAGAAATAGATGGTTCAGGCTGTGTAGCAGTGACAGACAACTGATCAATCTTTTTGTTGTTGCTGGAGTGAGTTGAAGCTGAAGTAGAACTCTTGGTACTAGAATTCTTGGCAGGATCTTCAGCTTTTATCACCTTGAACCCTGCAGAGACAAATACTTGTTTCTGTTTGGGATCAAAGGTGGTCTTGACCTCTTGAGCTTTTCTTGATCTTCTCTTTGCTCTTCTGATCAAGTTCTTCCTTTTGGTTTTGCTCAAACCAGCTTCTTTTTCCTTCTTAGGAGCATGGTGACCCTTTTTGGATTTGCTCTCTTCACTCACCTCAAAGTCATCCCTCACCTTCTCCTCTTCATCCTCTTTATCATTGGGGTCTATGGATGGAAGCTCATCTTGACCAGTTCCACACCTTGGAGATCTAACTGATAGTAGAGAATGTGGATGAGCTATCTCACTAGATCCCAGTCCTTGCTTGTTCTGATAACACACTTTTGCATGCAGAGATGAGGATATCATGTTCTTGAAGGTTTCCTCTTCAAGAACATATTTTTCTGCTCTGGCTTTTCTGATCACAAGCTCAGCCTGACATTCAGTCAACTTGGTAATGAGATCCTTAATTTGAGTCCTGTAATTTGTTTGCTCATGTTTAAGAGTTGAAACTATTTTTTCTAGGTCTTCTATCTTAAGTTTATAGTCATTTTCAGCTCTTTTAAAATCAGCTTTTAAAATATTTATAGACTCAATGTCAGATCGCATTTCCAAGTTGTAGGACCTGTATCTATTTACTTTAGCAATACAATCAGGAGAGCAAAGATGTTCAAGTACCTTGGCTTCATCGTGATCAGCCATGAGTGCTTGGTTTGGAGATGCATCTTCAGCTTGAAAGCTCCAGTCAAAGCCTCCTTCTTCAATAGCAACTGTAGCTTGCTGTCTTGGCTTCTCATTCTGGTGTCCTCCTTCAGTGTAGTTTGGCCTGGATAAGGCTTGACCACCATTTGATTTGGGTGCCTTGCATTCTCTAGCAAAGTGTCCCATCTGGTTACAGTTGTAACACTTGACTTTGCTTTTGTCCAGCCTAAACTTGCCACTGGCAGCATTGCTAGGAAACCTTCTCCCAGTCCTCTTGCAGAATTTCTGGGCTCTGTGAGTGAGGAGAGCCATCTGCTGGACTATCTCCATATATTCCCGATCATTTGGATGGATACAGTCCAGGTCTTCAAGAGTAAAGAGAAAGTTGCCTGAACTTTCATCAGTGGAAACAAAGGCTTGAGAGGAGTTTGTCTCTTGGAAGGAACTTCCTTGGATGTAGCTCTCTCTTGGTGTCTCCGGGAAGGTGATGAAAGGACCCTTTTGTGAAGTCTCAGGGTAGTAGATGAGATGATGCTGTGGTTCTTTGCTATCCCTTTCAACCACATGAAGGGCTGAACTCTGGTGAGTGTTGGAGCTACCAGATGAATTTTGCATATTCATCTCCATCTGGTATCCACTGAGTATCCCATACAACTCAGTGAGAGTAAGGGTCTTAAGGTTTTCAGTCCTCTTAATGACCACACAGTAGTGTGTCTATTGTCTTGGAAGAGAGGACATGAACTTCCTAACAATATCCCTGTTCTCAATAGTTTCACTTGTCTTAAAGGTGAAATTTTCAAACTGCTGCTTCAGGAGATCCTTCTTGTTCTCCTTGGCTTCATTTGAACCCTCATACATCAGTTTCAGTGCATCCCATAACTGTTTAGCGATCTTGCACTTCTTGAAACCTCTGTAGATGGAGTTTGGAAGAGTAGTTTGGAGGGCTGTCATGGCTTTCTGATCAATGTCAATTCTTTTCCAGTCTTCATTAGAAAAGTCAGCCCTCTCCTTTGGTATCATGCCACCACCAGCAGCAGCTGAAGAGGTGCATGGTACATGAGGTCCATCTACAACAGACTCACACATCCTGGAATCTTGAGACTTGATAAAACCTTCCATTCTTTGACACCAAGTGTCAAAATCCTCAGGAGTGATCAGTGGGGACTTTGTCATTGTTCGAGTTTCCATATCAGCTTTGGAGATAGCTGCCATTTGAAGAGTTAAGTGATGTGAGTTACTAAGAGGTTTTGAAGATGGTGAGATCTTGCAAACAAGAGCCTGGAATGCTCTGATACCAAATGCAGGACCGTTAAAAAGGGACTTTGCACTTAGTTAACACACTTAGGAGGATCTTTAGGATCACTTAACAATTCAAATGGGGAACTTAGAACTTTAAGCAGATGATACAATGCACAACACAAGTAAAGTAAGATCAAGAACACAAGAAATAATTTTCAAGGAAGTAGTATATTGCTTCTTAGGTTCTATTACAGGTGTTTGCACTGATATTTGAAATACAAGAACCTTTGACTCTTTATACTAAACCTACAACTGTCAATATGCAAAAAGACAGTTGGATGTGACTAATCTAGACAACAAGATCAGCCTAAAGTCAAAAGGCAGATTGCCTTTTGACTAGTGACTATGATAGGCCATAGCTCACTGACTTTCCTATTACAAAAAGCCAAACAAGAAACAAATACAGAAACTTGCAGACAAAGACCTTATCTACTTTATCATAAAGCATGGAAGTTTCACCAACTTATGATAGTTGGTGAACCACCAGAGCATGCAGCGGACAGGAGGTTGCTTTATGATAAAGTTGACAGAAAAAGTGTATTTTCTCTCTCTTCTAAAGTAATCAGTCTTATCTTTATTCAGCTTCGGAAGACTTTGTCTAGAGAGCTTTGAAAGACTTCATCTTTAACCTTCGGAAGAGTTGAGTCTTCGGCTTCGGAAGACTTGACACTTAGTGTAAAGTTTCCTCAGTAGTTTCTTCTGAACATTGGCTTCGGAAGATTTTACACTTAGCATTTTACTTGAGTGTGTAAAACTTCCGAAGCTAGTTCTTCTTTGTTCCTTAGTGCATGTTGGAAGACTTGGTTGTTTTGGTATCCTTTGGTTGCATCAGCCTCATAACCTCAGAGCTACCTACAAATACATATAAGTACTTAGTGACAAATATAAGCTTCGGAAGATATAGTCAAATTTCTTCCAAAGGTTAACTTCTCAGAAGTAGTTATTTTTTTTTGAAGACTTAATTTTCTTCCAAAGACAACTTGATGTCTTTTGAAGGGAAATATATATGTAAAATTTTCAAAATTCTAAGGGATATCATTTTGAAAAGTTCCTTCCAAAATAAACTGGGGGCTTATATGGTGATGATATAGACAACTTAAGACACACATATTATTAAAAATAATCTTAAGTTTAGTTTAAAGAAAATCTACTCAAAGTTAATCATCCCAATAGCTGATACAAGATACTTAAATCTCTGCTCATCAAAAGCTTTTGTGAACAGATCAGCATATTATTCATTTGTGTTAACTTTGACTAGTTTTATCTACCCTCGACTACAGTCGAGTGAAGCATGCATTTTTCAAAATTCTCTTTAATTAAATGATACCTGATATTGATATGTTTGTCTTTGAGTGTTGAACTGGATTCTCTATGATAAAGATAGTACTGTTGTTATCTATGTGGATGGGAGTATCCTTGAAGTTGAATCCATAGTCTAGCATCTGATTCTAAATCCAAAGCACTTAAGCATAGTAGCTTGCAGCAGCAATGTATTCAGCTTTAGCAGTTGATGCAGACACACAGGATTGTTTCTTGCATTGGCATAAGACTATCCTTCTACCAAGGCATTGACATCCCCCTGATGTAGACTTTGCAGTCATATTGTAGCCACCATAGTCACTATCTGTATAAGCATATAGATTGAAGTCAGAATTCTTTGGATACCAAAGGTCCAATTTGGGAGCACCCTTGAGATATTTGAGAATTCCCTTGACAGCAACTAGGTGTGACATTTTAGGGTTGGCTTGATATCTTGCATAAATACATGTAGCAAACATGATATCAGGCCTGCTGGCAGTGAGGTAAATAGAGACCCAATCATAGCCCTGTAAAGATGTTCATCAACACACTCCCCCTCAAGATCTGGTCCTAAAGAGTGGTTTTGGCTATAGGTGTCTTAGCAACCTTGCACTCAGTTATATAAAATCTGGTAAGTATGTCTTCCACATACTTTGACTGGTTTATAAAGATTATATTTTCAACCTGCTTCACTTGAATTCCTAGAAAGAAATTAAGTTCCCCCATGGCACTCATTTCAAATCTATTCTTCATCAGCTTCTCAAAGTCTTTACAGAGCTTCGGATTAGTTGACCCAAAGATAATGTCATCTACATAAACTTGAACCAACATCAAGTCATTTCCTATTCCTTTGATGAAGTGTAATCCATCAATAGTACCTCTCTTGTACCAAAAGCAAGGAATATCCTAATAGCTTCAAGTCTTGCTACAAGCAAGGAATATCCTAATACATATAAGATTTTACACCTACTCATCAATCACCCTATATAAAAAGGCACACTTGACATCAAGTTGGTAGACCTTGAAATCCTTGGATGCACCAAAAGCAAGGAATATCCTAATAGCTTCAAGTCTTGCTACAAGAGCAAAAACATCTATGTATTCAATCCCTTCTTCTTGTGTGTATCCTTGAACAACCAGTCTTGCCTTGTTCTTGATGACAAGTCCTCTATCATCCTTCTTATTACTAAAAACCCCACTTGGTACCTATGGTAGTCTTCCTTTGAGGAAGAGGACATAGATTTTAAACCTTCTGTCTCTTCAATTGAAGCAGCTCCTCCTGCATTACTTCAACCCAACTTCTATCTTTCAAAGCCTCTTCAATCTTCTTAGGCTCTATCTGGGACAAGAAACAAGAGTGAAGATAAACATTTTTATCATGGGTTTGTCCTCTTGTTCTCACCCTAGTTTCAACATCTCTAATGATGTTTGTGGTGGGATGAGACTTATGGATTCTCAGTTGAGAAATCACAGCAAGTTGTTTGGACAGATCTAATTTTGTGAAATTCAGATCTGGTGCTTGAGAAACATCCACCACATCAACACACTTATCAAGTGAAAATTGATCCAATAAGTGTCTTACATCATTGATGTTGTCTTCTATGGAGGGGTTATCAGCATCAAAAAACTCCTGATCATTATCACCAAATCCATCTCCTTCTACATTGGAAATTCCTTCATCTGAGTTTTATGCCTTTGTGCTAGAATTTATAAGCACCTCAGATGTATCAGCTGAAAAATTTGTCATGGTTATGCTAACAGGATTTCCAACTATAGGGCTAGTTACCACTGGAGCTAAAGTAGTTCGTACACTTGGTCTTTTCAGCTCAAATCTTGGATCTGCATCTCCTGTTGATAAGATACCTGTAGATCCTAAAACATTCTCACAAGATTTATTAAAATAGTTGGTAATTAAATCAAGATCAAATAGCCAATCAGGACCAGAACCTTTCACACTGTGTGTGTACACATTAAAGGTCACATTGGCTGACTCCTCAACTACTCTGGTTCTAAGATTGTATACTCTATATGGCTTTGCTTGGGAAAAGTATCCAATGAAGTGTCCATCATATTTGATCTCTGGTATTCAAGATGGTGCAAGGACATCCAAATGATCTGAGGAAACCAATGAAAGGTCTCCTTTTGTGCCATAGTTCATAAGGAGTCTTATCATGAGTCTTAACTACTAAAACTCTATTATGCACATAGCAGGCAGTGTTGACTGCCTCTGCCCAGAAGGTGATAGGCAGTTTAGAGTTAGACAACATGGTTCTTGCAGCTTCAATAAGTGTCCTGTTTCTCCTCTCAGCAACACCATTTTGCTGAGGAGTCCTGGGAGCACTATATTGTCTTGAAATACCCTTCTCATCACAAAATGTATCAAGGATTTGGTTTTTAAATTCAGTTCCTTGATCACACCTTATGACCTTGACCCTATGATCATATTGATTCTTAATTTTCAGAATAAAACTCTTCAAGATCTCTGGGGTCTCATCCTTAGTTCTAAGAAAGAATACCTAAGTGTATCTTATGAAGTCATCTGTGATCACCAAGCATTAAGAGGTCCTTCCTAAGCTCATTACACTTGTGGGGCCAAAAAGATCCATATGTAATAAGTGTAGGGGTGTAGTGATAGAGTTCATTTCCTTTGGCTTGTGAGATACCTTGTGTTGCTTTCCTTTCAGGCATGCAACACAATGATCATCACTTTTAAACTCTTTCTTTAGCATTCCAGTTACCAAATCATTCTTAATTAGTTTATTTATGTTTTTAAAGTTTACATGACACATTCTTTTATGCCAAAGGAAAGACTCATCACTATTGTACCCAAGCTCCTTGACAAAGTTTACCTTTTCAATGCTGAGCTTACCATTTGTGACCATGCCTCTTCCAGTAATGTAACCACCAGACTCTCCTCCAAAAGCAACTGGCCCTCCATCAATTTTTCAAAGTTTTGACGCAAAGAGCCATTGCCTGTCATGTACCCGGAACAACCACTATCAATGATCCATACATTTCCTTTAGTCTTTAGTTGTTCCTGCATAAAAAGAGATAGTTATATTTGGAAACCCAAGCCTTATTGGTCTTGGTCTTGTCAAAGTGGATAGAAGATAATGCAATAGTAATTGATCCTATATGCAAGTTTTGAGGATTATTTGCTGTTGTTGATAAAGAACTTTCAGTCACATGGCCTTCCTTCATCTTCCACGCCATCTTTGGAAGACTAGACTTGGCCTTCAACACTTCGGAAGTCTTGATAACTTTGGAAGTTTTGGAGACTGGACCTTCGGAAGTTTTTGCATCCACTGCAGCAGACTTCAGTACTTCGGAAGCATTCCTTTCTTCCAAGACCAAAATTTCTTCCGAAGGTAAGTTTTCACTTATCTTCTTCTTTACTTTGGAGCTTCCGAAAGGAAGAGATTTTTCTTCCGAAGCTGTTTTCTTCTTCTTCTTTCTAGAAGTTTTCTTCTTGTTCACGTGGATAGTACTTTTGGGATTGTAGATGCAATCCTTGGCAAAGTGAGAAGTACTACCACACATGATGCATTAGTTGGCATACTTCTGAGAGTCTTCTTTTGAGAGGGAGGCTGAGCTTGATCACTTTCTACTTCCTTCTTCATCATCACAGATGATGCAACAGGCTTCTTGGGATGAGGCTTGTTCTTGGAACTAGATGGTTCAAGTTGTGCAGCAGTGGTGCACATTTTATCAGTCTTCTTCTTTGAATTAGGATGACTTGGACATGAACTAGAACTCCTGGTACTAGGGTCCATGGTTGTGTCCTCAGTCTTTACCACTTCAAACCCAGCAAAGATGAAAACTTGCTTTTGCTTAGAGTTGAAAGTGGCCTTGATCTCTTGGGCTTTCTTGGATTTTCTCTTGGATGCCCTAATCAAGTTCTTCCTTGCAGACTTGGTCATCCTGGATTCATTCTTCTCTCTAGGATAATAGTGTCCCTTCTCAAAATAACCCTTATCACTCACCTCAGGTTCATCCTTCACTGCCTCCTCTTCATCTTCATCCTCTTTTTGAATGGGATCTATGGAGGGCAGCTCATATTGACAAGTTTCACACTTTGGAGATCTTACAGATAACAATGTGTGTGGAGGAGCTATCTCAATTGAACCCAATCCTTGCCTGTTCTGATAAAAAAATCTTTCCATGCATGGATGAAGATATTATGTTCTTGAAGGTTTCCTCTTAAAGAACATATTTTTCTGCCTTAGTTTTGCTGATCACAAGCTCAGCTTGGCATTCAGTTAATTTGGTAATGAGGTCCTTGATCTGAGTCCTGTAATTGGTGTGCTCATGTTTAAGAGTTGAAATGGTTGTCTCTAAATCTTCTATTTTAAGTTTATAATTATTTTCAGCTCTTTTAAAGTCAGCTTTTAAGATGTTCAAGGACTCAAGATCAGATCTCACTTCCAAATTGTAGGACCTATACATGTTAACTTTAGCAATACATTCAGGGGTACAGAGATGTTCCAATACATTAGCTTCTTCATGATCAGCCATTAGTGTTTGGTTTGGAGAGGCATCTTCCACCTGAAAGCTCCAGTCAAAATCTCCTCCTTCAACAGCAACAGCAACATGTTGTTTGGGTTGGCTTGGCTTCTCAGTTCTTAGAGCTGCATCAGTTTAGTTTCGTCTAGTTTGTGCTTGGCCACCATTTGTCCTTGGTGCCTTGCACTCTCTAGCAAAGTGGTCCATCGGGTTATAGTTGTAACACTTCACTTTGCTTTTATCCAGTCCAAACTTTCCACTGGCCATATTGCTTGGAAACTGTCTCCCTATCCTCTTATAGAACTTCTTGGCCCTGCGAGTGAGAAGAGCCATCTGCTGAACTATCTCCATGTACTCCAGATCATCTAGATGGATGCAATCCAGGTCTTCAAGGATAAAAAGAAAGTTTCCACAACTTTCATTAGTAGACACAAAGGCTTGTGCAGAGCTTGTCTCTTGGAATGGGCTTCCTTGGATGTAGCTCTCCCTTGGTGTCTCGGGGAAGGTGATGAAAGGACCCTTTTGTGAGTTTTCAGGGAAGCATATGAGATGATGTTAAGGTTCTATGCTATCCGTTTCAACCACATGAAGGGATGAACTCTGCTGGTTGTTGGAAGAGCTGCTGGATGGGTTTTGCAAGTTCATCTCCATCTGGTATCCACTAAGGATACCATACAACTCGGTGAGAGTAAGAGTAGAGAGGTTCTCAGTTCTCTTAATGGCCACACAGTAGTGAGTCCATTGTTTGGGTAGAGAGAACATGAACTTACTCACTATGTCTTTATTCTCAAGTTTTACTCCAACATCAGTCAGAGTGTCCACAATCTCAACATACCTGAAGTATTTTTGAGTCATGGTTGCACTTATCTTGTAGGTGAAATTTTCAAACTGTTGCTTCATGATATCTTTCTTGTTCTCCTTGGCTTCATCAGACCCCTCATACATCAGCTTCAGTGCATCCCAGAGCTACTTAGCAGTCTTGCACTTCTTAAAGCCTCTATATATGGAGTTAGGAAGAGCATTTTGAAGAGCAGTCATGGCCTTCTGATCAATATCTATTCTTTTCCAGTCTTCTTCAGTTTAGTCAGCCATTTTCTTTGGTATCATGCCACCTCCAGTAGTGGCTGAAGAGGTGCATGCAATGTGAGGTCCTTCAACAACAGATCTCCACATCCTGCCGTCTTGAGACTTGATGAACACTTCCATACGTTGGCACCAAGTATCAAAGTCATCAGGAGTGATCAGTGGAGACTTTATCATAGTATCGGTTTCCATATTAGCTTTAGCAAGAGCTGCCATTTGAGTTGTTAAGTATTCTGCGAAACTAAAATGATCAAAAATGGTGAGATCTTACAATTCAGAGCCTGAAAAGCACTAATACCAAATGCAAGACCGATGAAGGGTGGTCAATGAAATAGTTTCACAAGGTGGAGAGGTATGAAACACTTAGCAGATCAAATAAGGAACCAATTAGATGATACAAAGAACACAAGTAAAAGATCAAGAACAAGAACACTCAAATATGGTTTTCAAGAATGATGTATATTGCTCTCAAGTTCTTACAAGTGTTAGAAAGCATACAATAAGATACAAGTACTTGAGACACTTTATACTACATCCTACAACCGACCATACTTTAAAGGCCAGCTGAAAACACAAATCTAGACAACAAGATCAATGTAGAGTCAAAAGGCAGATTGTCTTTTGACTAGTGACTATGACATGCCATAGTTCAGATGATAATATATTACAAAAAGGATAAAAGGTACAAAAGTAGAAAGTTACAGACTAATGACCATAATCTACAGTTTACATGTAACACCCGAGTTTTTATAAGGGCCAAAATGCAAAAGAAGAAAAGAGTCTTGAATAAAGTAGACAAAGGCCAAAGTTGAAGGGTGAAAAGTGTAAAAAGTACCAAATTCTATTATTTTAATGCAAAAGTGGTATGGCCGCCCATAACACTTTCGGTTGCTGCTGCTGCTCGATAAAACAAAAGAAGAAGAACTGAAATCCTCATTTCTGTCGGTCGTATTGTGAAGGTGAAGAAGAATCTTCAAGGTTAGTAGGTTTTTGTGATTAATTGGTTCGGTTTCTTTGAGGTTTTAACCTTAGAAACTGATTTCTATGTGCATGTGGTGTTTTAGTGCTTGTTTATGTTTGTTTTAGGTGTTTTGAACTCAAAGTGCGGTCAAGTTAGTGGAGATCTACTTGTCTTCTGCAATAGGTGAGTTCTAGGATGCCGATTCTATGTTTTTAAACTTCTTTGGGGCTAAAAATGCATTTAAAATGTTTTACAACCGTTATGTATGATAACTGTGTATGTATGTGTATGAACTTCTATGTTCTATGAGGTTGTAAGCTTGTTCTAAGAGTTTAGCATGATAGATCTATGTTAAGAATGTATGAAAATGAGGTTTTAGAACTGGTTATAGCATAAGTCTCATTTACAGGTCTGATGGTTCATCCGTATTTACACTATGATAATTGCCAAAGTGTTTTGTTCACCCGCATTTACTTTTGTTCACCCGCATTTGCAGTTGTTCACCCGCATTTGCCTAAATTCAACCTAAGTGTTCACCCGCATTTACTTTTGTTCACCCGCATTTACAGTTGTTCACCCGCATTTGCCTAAATTCAGTCTAAGTGTCCATCAGAAATTCTTTTTATACATGCGCATTTGCTACAGTGTCCATCAGCATTTCTTTTAAGATAGAATAATTACCAAGTGTTCATCCGCATTTGCAAGTTGTTCATCCGCATTTGCAAGTTGTTCACCCGCATTAGTTTTGTTCACCCGCATTAGTTTTGTTCACCCGCATTGGTTTTGTTCATCCGCATTTCTTTAAGACTTAAGGAATTTTCGGGAATTTTGGAAGATCAAGATTAGGGTTTGACCATGGTTGACTTGATGCTTGTATCTAATTATCTTATGCATGTTGTGGGCTGTCCTTATGTGCCTATTATGATATCAACATGTGACTTTATATGGATTACCCATGATCATAAAGTATTATTATTAATCAAGTGAACGATTAATATTAACGAAAAGTGGAACATAAAGAATGAAAAGACTTGCAAGTAAAAATTTACAGGAGGTGCACGACCATGTTGTCGTTAGCTCAACTGTGTACGGTTTAGCTAACCCAAAGGATGTACACAGGGTCAATCTTTAAGATTGAGGGGACCACTGTTGCTGCCCCGGTACTGGAGTCAGCATATGTGCACCACGGATGAAGTCTATTTATAGACTTCAAGGCCCAGTACCAGGTTGATGAACATTATATGGGGGGTATAGCACTTTGGTCCATATCGACAGTGAAAGATAATAATAAATAAGCAAGAAAGAGAATTGTGATGACGTAAATGGATATGATTTGTATGTATGATGTCTGATCACATCCGAAAGAAAGATAAGATATTTTTTTAAAAAGTATTTTGTATACAAATCTATCAAGATATTTTTATGATTTTAAATCTAGAATTCACTCAACAAAGCGGACTTTTATGCGTTTTCAGTTGGCAGGTAATTTGCTAAGGATGGCACTCGGGGAGGCTACTCGTCGGGACAAGGCTGACATCCATTCATGAATATAACATTGTTGTTTTGTAATGCAAACTAATGATCTTTTGTAACTATTAACAAATATGTATTGCTTAGCAACGGTGGTTTTAAACAAATGAATGGCTTTTGATATTTAAGTTCCACTGCAATGTTTGATAAACTATGAAATGTTTTATAAATTGTGCTATGATTGTCCAACTGTGAGGTCTTCGGGAACGGGGCCTTACAAGTTGGTATCAGAGCCAAAGTTTAAGAGAAATGGGTAGATATTTTCAAAAACCTAAACTGAAAATGGGACCGCATGGAGGGATGCCAGCCCGAGTAGCTACGTGCCATCATGTATTTCTTTTCATTATGATAACCGGTATTATGTGCGCATGCTATTTGATTTATGCGCTTTAGTAGATTTGAATACTGATGTAGTCAGGATAGGAAATGCTCGGGGAACGAAGAGTAAAGTAAATTGCTAATCACAACTGGTCACTGTAATTAGGGACTTACTATACTTAACATTAACTGAGCTATTACCTTGAATGATCGTGTGAGTGTTTGAATCTTATAGTGTTAGAGGATGGCTGGAGGTAGGTCATCTAAGGCTTCTAGAGGTGGAGTATGGGGTGGTCGTGCTGGTAGACCCCGGGCCGCAAAGAACAAGACGAGAACTGCAAAGACGGCTCTGCTGAGCCAGAGCTTCATCACCCAGAGGGAGTGGATGAGAGTGCCAATTTGGGGGCCTCTGTGAAAGAGGCAGTGGTGGAAGAGGTTCACCAAGTCATGCAGATGATCCTACCGTCTGTCATGACTGAGGTGATCTGGGCCGTAAGGAAGGATGAGAGGAAAGAAAAGGAGGAAGAGAGAAGGGCTGCTGCTGGGAGAAGGGAGAATAAGGGAGATCATGATGATGAGGAGGAGATAAATGTTGAAAGGGGAGCCTCCAGTGATGAAGAAGATGTAGAGGTGCGAGAAACCGTGAGGGGATGCAGCTAAGGGGCATTCCAACGGTGTAAGCCCCCTACTTTTGACGGCAACGGTGACGCTGCTACTGCCCACCGCTAGGTTAGAGAGATGGAGGCAGTGTTGGATATTAGTGAGTGCAGGAAGGATCAGAAGGTGAAATTTGCCACTCACTCATTCGTTGACTCGGCGCTGTGTTGGTGGGACAATCTTGTCCAAGCCGAGGGCAACAGGGCTGTCGGGAGGATGAGATGGAGTGAACTGAAAAAGTTAGTGATTGAGGAATTCTGTCCTCATCGAGAACTCGACAAGATAGAGAGAGAGTTCCTGCAGCTTGAGGCGGGAACCATGACCCACCAACAATACACCACCAAGTTTAACGAAATGGCGAGGCTGGTGCCGGATCAGGTGACGCCAGTGTCAAGGAAGATTAAGCGGTATATTCAGGGGTTGCCTGCTGACATCCGTAGGCACTTGATCGCTGTCCGACCGAGCACTTTTAGGTTGGCGGTGGATTTAGCTGGGATAATGTATGATGAAAGAGAAGTGGAGGTGGTGGAGGTGAAGAAGACGGGTGGTAATAACAGGAGTTGGAACGGGAAGAGATTCGGGCATGGTGGTTTCACCCCGAACAGTAAGAGGCCGAGGGTGGATGATCGCCGAGTGGTTACTGCAAGCTCGGGGTTGAAGCGGTATGATAAGTGTGGGAAGGAACATAGCGGGGAATGCCACTTGGGAATAAATGTCTGCTACAAATGTGGCAAGCCCGGTCACATTTCAAAGATGTGTGGAGCCCCACGGTGCTTTAACTGTGATGAAATCGGCCATATGAACAATAAGAAGCCAAGGGCTAAAAGTTCTGGGTTGAAGAAGAGGCCGGAAGAAGGAGGGCAGAGGGCAAGTGCAAGAGCCTTCACGATGACCCGAGAGGAAGCCCGGGTAGACCCCGACGTCGTGTCAGGTGTGTTCCTAGTAAACCAAACTTGTGCCTCTGTATTATTTGATTCTGGTTCAAGTAGGAGTTTCATATCTGCTGCCTTCTATGCTAAATTGCCTGTTAGTAGTAGGAGCATCGATGAACCTTTTGATGTAGAAACTGCTATTGGTAAGTCTACCAGAATTTCTGATGTGATTGAGGATTGTGGCATAGAGCTAGAAGGCAATAAGTTCTCTGCTAAGCTATATGTGATGGCCCTAGGCGGATTTGATGTAGTAATAGGGATGGATTGGTTAGCAGCCTATGAGGCGAACATCATGTGTCAGAAGAAGATGATTCGGTTAGTTGCACCCGATGGGAGTTCAGTGACAGTTTATGGTGATCGCGTCACTACGGTTCCGAAAGTGATTTCGATGACAGTGGCAGAGAGGCGCGGATGTTGTGCCTACTTGACATACGTGAAAGATGTGGACGTGTCGATACCACAATTATCAGAAGTGCCAGTGGTACGTGATTTCCCGGATGTGTTTCCCGAAGATCTACCAGGTGTGCCACCGGACCGTGAGATAGAATTTCAGATCGACCTGATACCCGGTGCGCAACCCATTGCCAAGGCACCGTATCCGTTAGCTCTGACCGAGATGAAAGAACTGATGGATGAGCTACAGGAACTGATGGATAAGGGGTTTATTAGACCGAGTATCTCTCCTTGGGGTGCTCCGGTATTATTCGTAAAGAAGAAAGATGGTAGTATGAGAATGTGTATAGACTACCGAGAGTTGAACAAGTTGACAGTGAAGAACCGATACCCCCTACTCCATTACCGTCTTCTCTAGTGGGACTTCGTCTCACTCAGAAGGGGATAGATCGAATCTAAGGGAATACCTCCACTTGCTCTTTTGGTTGCTTCTTTAATTAGAAAGTCAGACATCAAGATCAAGCTTTGATTTCTAGTTGCTTTCTTTGATGATTTAAGGGCAATTCAAGTATCTGTATACTCTATCGCATACGTACTGGGGCATTCACCTCTCCCTACCCCAAAACCTGAAGTGGTCGAGTGGAATTGAATTTCGCCCCCGGCTAGCCTAGATAGTGGTCCCTTTGATCGCTAACCCAACTCTTTGAATCTTTGACTAAGCCTGTTCCTCGAGTACCGCTTGCTAATCGGCTAACGGAACTGGTAACCGTTGACTGCTTCTTCTCTTGTCTTTAACGAGTCACTCTAACTCTCTCCTCTGTCTACGCTCGTTCCTGTCCTTAAACGAAGCTCCCTTCGGTTGCTTCCTTCTCCTTGCTAAACTAGAAATGATCTCTTACGACTAGCATTACGATTCATGCATCTCGCATAACCGTGCCTGAGACTCAGCTTCAGGGTGCCAGTTGGTTTTCCAGGATAGATCTTCGATCTGCTTACCATCAGCTGAAGGTAAAGGAACAAGATATCTCAAAGACAGCGTTCCGCACACGTTATGGACATTACGAGTTTCTCGTCATGTCATTCGGTTTAACTAACGCGCCAACTGCCTTTATGGATCTGATGAACCGAGTGTGTCGGCCGACGTTAGATAAATCAGTGATTGTGTTTATTGATGATATTCTGATTTATTCAAAGAGCAAAGAAGAACATGCCGGCCACATACGTCAAGTGTTGACGACACTTAGGAGAGAAAAGTTATATGCTAAATTCTCTAAGTGTGCTTTCTGGTTACGCGAGGTTCAATTTCTGGGTCATGTGGTGAATACCGAAGGAATTATGGTGGACCCGGCAAAGGTTGAGGCAGTGATGCAATGGAAGTCAACAAAGACGCCATCCGAGATTCGCAGTTTCTTGGGTTTGGCGGGTTACTACCGAAGGTTTATCCAAGACTTTTCCAAGATAGCCTCACCTTTGACTAAGTTTACCCGCAAGGATGTGAAGTTCGTGTGGGGTCGGGAACAAGAGGATGCTTTTGAGGAGTTAAAGGCAAGATTAACTCAAGCTCCTGTCTTAACATTGCCAGAAGGAAGTGAAGACTTAGTGGTGTATTCAGATGCATCTTATTCGGGACTGGGTTGCGTATTAATACAACGTGGGAGAGTAATACGCGTCCCGACAGTTGAAAACCCACGAGGTCAATTATCCCACGCATGATTTGGAGCTCGCGGCTGTGGTCTTTGCATTAAAGATTTTGGCAGCATTACCTGTACGGGGTGAAATGCACAATCTTCACGGACCATAAGAGCCTAAAGTATTTCTTTGAGCAGAAAGACCTCAACATGAGGCAGAGAAGGTGGTTAGAGCTGATTAAGGATTATGATTGTGAAATCCATTACCATCAGGGTAAAGCCAATGTAGTGGCTGGTGCCCTTAGCCGAAAGGAGAGACCCGAGCCAATCCGGGTGAAGACTTATCAATTGGTGATGACCTCTGACGTGATGACACAGGTCAAAGGATTCCAAGATGAAGCGTTAAAAGAAGATCGCCTCAACTCCGGGGTTAAAACCCGCTTTGGACGGATATGGATTCCTCGATATGGGGATCTACGTGGGCGAATTATGGACGAAGCTCATAAGACTCGATACTCCATTCATCCTGGTGCTACCAAGATGTATCAAGACATGAAGAAAGATTACTGGTGGTCGGGTGTGAAACTTGACGTGGCAGAGTATGTAAGTAAGTGCCTTACTTGCTTGCAAGTGAAGGCAGAACATCAGAAACCATACGGGAAGATTCAACCGTTGGATATACCCTAGTAGAAGTGGGAGCACATCACTATGGATTTTATCACGAAGCTACCCCGTACTGCAAGGGGGTACGATACTATTTGGGTGATAGTTGATCGGTTGACAAAGAGTGCCCACTTCCTACCGATCTGCGAGGCGTATTCGTCTGAGAGATTCGCGGATCTGTTCATCAAAGAGATTGTAGCTCGTCATGGTGTGTAGGTGTCTATCATGTTGGATCATGACACCCGGTTCACGTCGAAGTTCTGGAAGAGATTTCATGATGCCATGGGGACGAGGCTACATATTAGCACGACTTACCATCCTCAAACAGACGGTCAGTCTGAGAAGACGATCCAGATGCTCGAGGATATGCTTCGTGCTTGCGTGATCGACTTTGGGGGAAATTGGGATGATCACTTACCGTTAGCAGAGTTCTCGTACAACAACAGTTATCATGCCAGTATCGGTATGCCGCCATACGAGATGCTGTATGGTAGGAGGTGTAGAACACCCGTGTGTTGGGGAGACATTGGGCAGAAAGAATTGGGAAGCATTGAAGTGATTGAGGCTACGACTGAGAAGCTAGAAAAGATCAAAGGCTTTATGAAGGCAGTCAAAGATAGGCAAAAGTCGTATGCCGATAAGAGGCGTAGACCCATCGAGTTCAACATGGGTGATAAAGTCATGTTAAAGGTCTCGCCTTGGAAAGGGATCATCCGATTCCGGAAGAGGGGCAAGTTGAGTCCAAGATACATAGGGCCTTTCCAAATCGTTGCACGAGTAGCAGAGGTGGCCTACCGTCTAGAATTGCCCATTGAGTTAAGTGGGATTCACCCGACATTCCATGTATCTCATCTAAGAAAATGCTTAGCCGACGAAGATATGATTGTACCATTGGATGATATTGAAGTGGATGAACGACTCAATTATGTGGAGCAACCGGTGGCAATCATCGACCGAAAGGAGAAGAGGTTGAGAAATAAAGTTGTTCCACTTGTGCGGGTACAGTGGAAACATTGAAAGGGTTTCGAGTCTACGTGGGAGACTGAAGAAGAAATGAGGCAGCACTACCCTCAGTTATTTGAAGAATGACAGGTTTTGGGGACGAAACCTCTTTAAGGGGGGTAGACTTATAACACCCGAGTTTTTATAAGGGCCAAAATGCAAAAGAAGAAAAGAGTCTTGAATAAAGTAGACAAAGGCCAAAGTTGAAGGGTGAAAAGTGTAAAAAGTACCAAATTCTATTATTTTAATGCAAAAGTGGTATGGCCGCCCATAACACTTTGGGTTGCTGCTGCTGCTCGACAAAACAAAAGAAGAAGAACTGAAATCCTCATTTCTCTCGGTCGAATTGTGAAGGTGAAGAAGAATCTTCAAGGTTAGTAGGTTTTTGTGATTAATTTGTTCGGTTTCTTTGAGGTTTCAACCTTAGAAACTGATTTCTATGTGTATGTGGTGTTTTAGTGCTTGTTTATGTTTGTTTTAGGTGTTTTGAACTCAAAGTGCAGTCAAGTTAGTGGAGATCTACTTGTCTTCTGCAATAGGTGAGTTCTAGGACCCCGATTCTATGTTTTTAAACTTCTTTGGGGCTGAAAACGCATTTAAAATGTTTTACAACCATTATGTATGATAACTGTGTATGTATGTGTATGAACTTCTATGTTCTATGAGGTTGTAAGCTTGTTCTAAGAGTTTAGCATGATAGATCTATGTTAAGAATGTATGAAAATGAGATTTTAGAACTGGTTATAACATAAGTCTCATTTACAGGTCTGATGGTTCATCCGCATTTACACTGTGATAATTGCCTAAGTGTTTTGTTCACCCGCATTTACTTGTTCACCCGCATTTGCAGTTGTTCACCCGCATTTGCAGTTGTTCACCCACATTTGCCTAAATTCAACCTAAGTGTTCACCCGCATTTACTTTTGTTCACCCGCATTTGCAGTTGTTCACCCGTATTTGCCTAAATTCAGTCTAAGTGTCCATCAGTATTTCTTTTTATACATGCGCATTTGCTACAGTGTCCATCAGCATTTCTTTTAAGATAGAATAATTACCAAGTGTTCATCCGCATTTGCAAGTTGTTCATCCGCATTTGCAAGTTGTTCATCCGTATTTGCAAGTTGTTCACCCGCATTAGTTTTTGTTCACCCGCATTAGTTTTTGTTCACCCGCATTAGTTTTGTTCACCTGCATTGGTTTTGTTCATCTGCATTTCTTTAAGACTTAAGGAATTTTCTGGAATTTTGGAAGATCAAGATTAGGGTTTGACTATGGTTGACTTGATGCTTGTATCTGATTATCTTATGCATGTTGTGGGCTGTCCTTATGTGCCTATTATGATATTAACATGTGACTTTATGTGGATTGCCCATGATCATAAAATATTATTATTAATCAAGTGAAAGATTAATATTAACGAAAAGTGGAACATAAAGAATGAAAAGACTTGCAAGTAAAAATTTACAGGAGGTGCACGACCATGTTGTCGTTAGCTCAACTGTGTACGGTTTAGCTAACCCAAAGGATGTACACAGGGTCAATCTTTAAGATTGAGGGGACCACTGTTGCTGCCCCGGTACTGGAGTCAGCATATGTGCACCATGGATGGAGTCTATTTATAGACTTCAAGGCCCAGTACCAGGTTTATGCGCATTATATGGGGGGTTTAACACTTTGGTCCATATCGACAGTGAAAGATAATAATAAATAAGCAAGAAAGTGAATTGTGATGATGTAAATGAATATGATTTGTATGTATGATGTGTGATCACATCCGAAAGACAGATAAGATATTTTTTTAAGAAGTATTTTGTATACAAATCTATCAATATATTTTTATGATTTTAAATCTAGAATTCACTCAGCAAAGCGGACTTTTATGCTTTTTCAGTTGGCAGGTAATTTGCTGAGGATGGCACTCGGGGAGGCTACTCGTCGGGACAAGGCTGACATCCATTCATGAATATAACATTGTTGTTTTGTAATGCAAACTAATGATCTTTTGTAAATATTAACAAATATGTATTGCTTAGCAACAGTGGTTTTAAACAAATGAATGGCTTTTGATATTTAAGTTCTGCTGCAATGTTTGATAAACTATGAAATGTTTTATAAATTATGCTATGATTGTCCAACTGTGAGGTCTCCGGGAACGGGGCCTTACATTACAAAAGCATGGACCTTTTTACCAACTCATATAAGTTGGTGAGTCTTTAGAGTGGCAACAGGAAGTTGTTCAGCTTTTGTCAAAAGGTGATCAGAGAAAGCATGTCTTCTTTGTCTTTGGAAGAAATCAGTCTTTGGCTTGGAAGACTTTGTCTCGGAAGCTTCGAAAGACTTCATCTTTGGCTTCAGAAGATTTTGTCATTTGGCTTCGGAAGATTTTACACTTAGCTTATTTCATTTGAGTGGTGTAAAACTTCCGAAGTAATTTCACTCTGTACTTCATGCATGCATGCTGAGAGCTCTTTGAATGCTTTGGTTGTATCAGCCTTTATTTATAAACCTTACAAGATGTAAAATGCAGATAAAAACATGGGTTATATGATTCATAATGGTAAACGATTGTTTACTATAGTAAACTACAATTTATTTTTGCATATTTAATTCATGACTCTTGGGTTAGTATGCACTAAATCCAATAAATGTAATCTAAAGTTTTGTCACTTATAGTCTACTTGATCAAAGCGGTCTATCAAACCAAAGTTCTTAAAAAAAGAAAGGGATGAAAGTGCTTTGAAAAAACAGACCGTTAAAGGAAGCAATGGACAACATTGTATTGAAAACCGGACCGGACCGGACCGGCCAGTCGGACTGGGAATTGGACCCCAATCCGGTCCGGTTCGATGCTTAAAATCGGTTTGGCGTTGAATCGGGGTTAGACTGGTTGAACTGTGATTGCACGGGGAACTTGACCAGTCGAAGCGGGGGGTTGGACCAGTTGAACCGGTTTTATATATACATATATATTATATATATATATATATATATATATATATATATATATATATATATATATATATATATATATATATATATATATTAAAATTTCAGTATTATTTTATATATATTTTTTAAAATAATTATAACTTTATCCGGTTCTTACATACTGTACGACCGGTCGAACCGGCCCGATCAACGGACTAGTAAGTCGTATGGTTCATTTTCTATTCGGTTTTGAAAACATTTATCTACTGAACGTTAGCCCATAGGAGTCAAAGTTACGACAAATGAGAAACCCTGGTTTCGAAACTACGAAAAGGGGTGAGGGAGGAGAGCACTTGTTCAGTCATCATCTCCTCCGCTGGGCGTCTTCTCTCAATTCAATTCTCTGATAATTTGTTCATTGTAATCTACACATATCGCGGTTGCAGCTTCCTTCCTTTGTTCTCTGGTATTATCCTCGATCTTTTTCTTATGTATAAAATTAGGGTTCGATTTTCCATGTGATTGCTTTTATCTGAAAATAGTCTTCTAATTTCTATTTCAAATCATATAAATTTTGTGTTTTTAGCATAGTATCTGAAATCCAATTCCTGAACTGTCAATTGTATATTGCTCTGTAGTGATCGAGAAAATTCAGAAAGAACAGATGCTCATTTCCTTGAGAATGATAAAACGTTGATTATTACATTTTTGTTTCTTATGCTCTTGTGCGCTAATGCAATGGTATAAGCTTTTTCACTTGAAATAAATGATTCAGAATTGAAATCTGTTTGTGCTGATGAATTAGGGAAATCTTTGATGATATATATGCAAATGGTTAGACTGATATGAAACATGTCAAGTTTAAATTGTTTGTTATGTGTATATAATGCCACCTGTGTATTTGACATATTTGCTCTGGTATAGATCTCCACAATGTTACTACGCGATTCTCTGATATGCTTGTAGTATGTCATGATAATCGTTATGGAAGCATTGCTGCATCACTTTTCTTAGCTTTAATATTTGATGATGATGTTTGGATGATACATGAGAGGACAAAAGATGTTCGTTCCTCTCTTATGTAGATGACTTTAAAAAACTTGTGTATTTGATAATTTTGGAATTCGAATTGTAGTAGGAATTTGACTTGAGATGTTATTTTTCTCCCACAAGGTAATCAGTAGTGACTTTGGTAAACAAGGAGGACATATTAATCATTCTAAATCCTAGAAAGATTCAATAAAGTTCGTCACTCAAAATCAATGTCTCAGCTTAAGCTCTCATCATGGGTATCTTCAGATCAATCATTTCGCAACACCAATCATATGATTATTCAACATCATTCAATATTATTTTCATCCACTATCTCTCGCCATTCAAAATCATCAAATTTCTCAACAATCAACTGCAGTCTTCGTGAACTCCGCCAACGTATTGCCACTGTCAAAACACACAGAAAATCACCGAAGCAATGAAACTTGTAGCAGCAGCAAAAGTCAGAAGGGCACAAGAAGCAGTGGTTAATTCCCGACCTTTCTCCGAATCCCTTATTGATGTTCTTTACAGCATCAATCAAGAGGCCCAATTAGAAGACGTTGACATACCTTTGACCGAAATTAGACCTGTCAAAAAAGTTGCCCTTGTTGTAATAACAGGAGAACGAGGTCTGTGTGGTGGTTTTAACAACTTTGTTCTTCGAAAAGCTGAAACCCGAATTGCTGAATTGGAGAAGCTTGGTCTGGATTACACTGTTATTAGTGTCGGGAAAAAGGGTAATTCTTATTTTATAAGAAGACCCAGGGTTTCAGTTGATAGGTTTATCGAAGGAGAGGGTTTTCCAACTGCAAAAGACTCTCAAGTGATTGCTGATGATGTGTTTTCCTTGTTTGTAAGTGAAGAGGTCGATAAAGTTGAGCTTATATACACAAAGTTTGTCTCTTTGGTGAAATCAAATCCAGTAATTCATACATTGCTTCCACTGTCTGCTAAAGGGGAGATTCGTGATGGCAATGGGAATTCTGTTGATGCAAGTGAAGATGAGTTCTTTAGGTTGACTTCGAAAGAGGGGAAACTGGCTGTTGAGAGGGATAAATTGGTGGGTAAAAGTGACGTGTTTTTGCCGAATATGGAGTTTGAACAAGATCCTGCTCAGATTCTTGATGCATTGATGCCTCTTTATTTGAATAATCAGATTTTGAGGGCGTTACAGGAGTCATTAGCCAGTGAGCTTGCTGCTAGGATGAATGCAATGAGTAATGCTACTGATAATGCAGTTGATTTGAAGAAGAGGCTTATGAATGTTTATAACCGTGAAAGACAATCCAAGATTACTAATGAAATATTAGAGATTGTTGCTGGAGCTGAAGCACTTTTATAGTTTAGTTGGTCTCTAGTTGGATTCCGTTTTACTCTTTTCTTGAACTCAAGTAGTGTTTGGATTTGATTATTTAGAGTCAACGGAGAGGTTTTTGTTAATGAAATTTAGAATCCAGAATCAGCTTCCTTCAAAATGTGTTTTTATCACTCTTAGTGGC
>CM046427.1:45754639-45862139 GCA_025506505.1 Flaveria sonorensis | reverse complement strand
GGCTACTAGCCAATCCTTCCGAAGGCGCACGTCTATCCATCCATGTCTGTCCTGTACAGTCTAGCAGGAAACACACGCTCTCTCAATACTATCGCGCAATTCTCTAGGACATCCAGTAACCTAGTGGACTTACCAATAGCAATTTCTACATCGAAGGATACATCGATCTTCCTACTCCTAACGTGCAACTTAACACAAAGACAGCACGAATAAAACTACTACTAGCACCACAATCACAGCATAGATGCATAACTTTAAATTACCAGAACGTACCTGACGTCGCGTCGAACTCCGCTCTAGCCTCCTCCCGGTCAGGGCAATTGCTCTAACCTTCATCCTCTGTTCTCCTTCCTTGCACCGGAGCTTCCTGCCCTCGATTTCTTGCAGTCTCTACTCATGTGCCCACTCTTGCCACATCTGTAACATTTAGCCATGTGGCAATCCCTCGCCCTGTGGCCCTCTTTCCCACACTGGAAGCAGTTGTTCAATCCCCATTTGCACTCCCCCTCGTGGCCTATGCCACACTTCCTACACACCTCTTCCTTCCCTGTTATCCTCCTCCGATCATCGAACCTCATCATCTTACCTCGAGCCACAAATTCACCATCATCATTATCCCGCCTTCCGCTCCCACTCTTATCGTAACTCCGCTCCTCCTCATCATCCATCATCGCCACTGCCTCTCGCTCGTCATACAGCCTCCCCGCCATTTTAAAGTGGTTGGCCATACCCATTTTAATAATAAAATATTAGAGTTTTGTCCTTTTACAACTTTAGCCCCTCCACTTGTGTCCATTTACCTTTCTTTCTGGATACTTTTCTTTTCTCGTCTTTTAAATAAAAATTTGGGGTGTTACAGTATATGTATGTATATGTATGTATGTATATGTATGTATATGTATGTATGTATATGTATATATATATGTATATGTATGTATGTATATATATATATATATATATATATACATACATATATGTATTTATGTATCTATATAATATATCTACTATTTTACAGTGAGGATTAAACGTAAATAAAGGCTTATAATAAATTCTATAACAGATACACATTACCTCTGATCCTGGTACATAATTGTAACCATGCGTTTTAACATTCAAAGTTAAAGCATCTAAAATATTGACATCAGACAATGATAATTGTAAGTTAGGATAAACATTAAAATATACTGGACCATGGGCCAGACTGGATTGAACAATTCCCATAAGGGATTGTTTTCAATTTAAGTTTCTAGCATCTCTAAGAGCTGCTAGAAAACTTTCTGGTAAGCCTTCTAGAGTCAAAGGCTTAAATGCAATTTGCACTAATCCTATATGAATAAATTTATATACTTTTTTATATTTTTGTAAATCTCTTTTTGATAATAATTTTATTATCATTTCATCCGTATTTAAGGAAAATGTTTCCTCAGTTGTTTTAACAACTTGTTTTAATCCCAATTTTTCAAAGGTTCCTAATTTATAAATTAGTTTGTAATCAATCTTTGGAATAGTCCATTTATTTAATAAATCTAAATTGTGAGGAATATTATATTCTTCCTCCATACTGTTTTTAACAGTATCTTCTGATCTCAGAATATTCATATTTGAATATCAGATTTAAGTGTTGAAACATACACTCATTCTTCAACAGAATTACCATGGCTCTGATACCTTAGAAGGCAGGACCTTGTATGGGAAAAGAGGAGAAAACCATAAAACTCAGATAAGGGCAGAAGATCAAGAGAAACGATGTTGTCCAGGATGCTAATATGTGGTCAGTAAAGGTCAGACCCAAAACGCTCCACGCCTTCTTGGCTTTTTGGCTTAAACGGGTCCCCTCGCGGTCGACCACCCACATTAACATCTTAGATGGGCTGTAACCCTATCCCACGATTCCTCTTAATTTTTTACCTTCATATGGGTTTTAAGATCTCTTTTTTATTATGATAATCTGCTGAGCATCGTGATATTCCAACACTTAGAGGTTTAGCCTCTAAATGAGGCGATCATGCACAAATATAAATATAATAGAAAATTACCAGTAAATGAAGACTTGATTCTTTAAACTTCAAAACTTCAAATATTATTGCTGGAGATTTTTACAAGAGGAGATTACAAGAGAAGAGATGAGTGGTTATGAAAACCGGTGCCTCTTCCTAAACATTAAGTCCTCTTTATATAGGGGCTCTAGCACCGAATATTACAGCGAATATTCGCTTATAATTGCGTATAACGCGTTTTGTATCACAAGTCAAAAAGTAAACAGTAAAAGCTACAATAATGTAACATGCAAACAAAATTGTTTGTCGGCCAATTATGAAGGTGAATTATTGATTCTTCTTTTCTTCTTTGTAGGGCCTATTGTGTCCTCTTGTTTTTTGTTTTTTCTGGTGTATCAACCGGACCGAATTCTTCGTCTAATTCTGCCATCATTTTGGCATAGGTTTCATCGTCAATAGATTCATTTTCATCTTGACTGTCCTGGTATAACTGGGAGTCTTCTTGATTCATCTGGGAAGAGCTTGATTCTGCCCTTGTTGAAGATGATTCATCTTTTCTTTTGAAGTTCTTGGCTATATCCTTCTTAACTTCTTCCAGATAATATTTCATCATATCTTGATCACTTATATCATCAGTGCCTTTAATTATTTTGATTTTTCTAACAATATGTTGGAATGGGCTTGGAGATTCCCTCTGCTGCTTTATCTGCTGCTGTCTTTTATATAGATCAATTGTTTTCTGGATTTGATCCAGAGTGTCTTGGCATTTGATTTTGCCATCTTCTTCCTTATCCATCATTTTTTTTCCAGAAGTTAGTCATATAAGCTCTTTTTAAACAGAAAATATTTTCACTGGTATAACCAGTTTCTGGTAACCACTTCCATATCCATGGGATACTGAATTGGACAAAGAAGTGTAATGAGGCCATTCCCTAAATGAAATTGTTATCATGTTGTGCCTCTATTAAGGCAGGAGATAACTCCACCCATTGGGTGTATAAGGTTATAAACCTTTGTGAATCTTTATTAAAGATATTAATTGATGGACCGTATGACTGCCACCATTTATAAAATCAAATCGGAATATCCGATTCATAAATTTTAAAACATATTTTGATAAACCAAGAATGTTTATAATTCTGGTTTTCAAATAGGAATGCTTTATGAAAGGCATTCACATAATCCCAATAGTTATATCTAATGGGAGTTTTTGTTTCAGAGTGAAAAATTTCCCTGTCTTTTAATGGAGATATTCCCTAATTTTCAACAGATATGATCTGTTTGATTATTATTTTGCTAAAACTTATTATTTTATTTCCTCTCATATAACGGGTAAGCTCACAATTTGTGGCTTTGAGGATTTCCTCATAATATGTTCTAGACTAATAAGTCTCAGTTGGATAGAATCCAGTATCAAAATATATCTTGATTATAAACCAAGGTTGATCACTCCATTTTTTATCTTTGTGATCAAGAAGGAGTATAACATCCTTGTTTGGATTATGAATCCAGTTTTCATCATCATTATCACTAGCAGCTTGAGCATATGATGCTGTTTCTTCAGAGATTTGACTCTGAGCTGCTTTATAGGCTAAAAACTCTTTAAAAGTTTTTTCATCAAATTGAGGTTTTGAAGAGGATGATGCATATGATGCATTATCCATAGCTATAAGCTTCTTATTACCCATTTGATGGATAATTCTTTCTGTTCCTCTTCCTCTATAAGAGGAAGATCTTTCACGACCTCTTCCCCTTTCCCAGGGGATCATTCTTGAAAACTTAATCATAAAAATTAAACTATTTATCCACAAGAAAGTATTATTTCTTTATATTTTAGTTCTTTAAGTTGTTTATTTAAAGATCGTATTCCATATTCAATTTGTTTAATAGCACAATCTTTAGCTTTATCCGATATAAATGGATTTTCTTTTATTTCTCGAATATTATCATATAATCCTATCAATTGGATCTGAATATTAATTGTTTTTTCAATAATTTCGAATATCGTCATTCGCATAATTCCTCTTGAATGACTCATTAATTTAAATATTTCCTGGTAAGAAAATCAGGCAAACTGTTATCAGTTCCCTTTTTATATATTATTTCAAAATCAAAAGGTGCGAGATGAGATTGCCATCTGGCAAACATCTGCTTAGAAACATCATGTTTAAAATCTTTATTAAACATGTATTTAGCTGCATTGCAGTCAGTTTTAATTATAAATTTCTTATTAAATAAATCGTCTTGAAATTTTAAAACGCATTTAACTATTGCAAGAATCTCTTTTGCAACAGTTGCATAATTTTTCTGGCTTTCATTCCATTTTCCAGAATGAAACCTGACAAGATATTCTTGTTTATTAAGTGGAGATATCTGTTTTAATATGCCTCCATACCCTATATCAGAGGCATCAGTTTCAATAATTTTTTCCCATTCTGGGTTTGCAGTGAGGATTAAGCGTAAATAAATGCTTATAATAAATTCTATAACAGATACATATTACCTCTGATCCTGGTACATAATTGTAACCATGCGTTTTAACATTCAAAGTTAAAGCATCTAAAATATTGACATCAGACAATGATAATTGTAAGTTAGGATAAACATTAAAATATACTGGACCATGGGCCAGACTGGATTGAACAATTCCCATAACAAGGACATTAAATAATTTAAAAGAAGAATTGCTAAGAGCAAAGATAAATCAAATTGATTTTCTGCAAAAAGAAATATTTTCTTTAAATATTCAAGAAAGATTGAATAATCCAAAATTACAAGAAAGGATTAAACTTATAGAACACCAGTTTAGTTTACAAATATGTAACGATCATCCCAATGCTTCTGGGATAAAAAGAAACATATTGTTTCACTTCCATATGAAGAAAAATTTAATGAAAGTCAAATTTAGACTAAGGCTCGACCTTGTCAAATGAATTCTGAATATATGGAATTATGCAAACAAGAGATAAAATCTCTTTTAGACAAGAATATAATTAGAAATTCAAAGTCTCCATGGTCATGTACATCCTTTTATGTTAATAAACATTCCGAACAGAAAAGAGGCGTACCCAGATTGGTTATTAATTATAAACCATTAAATAAAGTATTAAAATGGATTAGGTATCCTATACCTAATAAAAAGGATTTTATTAGACAAATTATATGAATCAAATATATTTTCTAAATTTGATCTAAAGTCAGGATACTGGCAAATACAAATTGAAGAAAAAAACAGGTATAAAACTGCTTTTACAGTACCTGTTGGGCATTACGAATGGAATGTTATGCCATTTGGATTAAAAAATGCCCATTCAGAATTTCAAAATATTATGAATGACATCTTCATTCCTTATAGTGAATTCATCATTGTTTATATTGATGATATCCTTGTATTTTCAAAGGATATTGAAACTCATTTTAAACATTTAAAGATATTTAAAAATATAATTTTGAAAAATGGTTTAGTTATATCTAGACCAAAAATGTCACTATTTCAAACTAAAGTCAGATTTTTAGGTCATAATATTAACCAAGGAAATATAATTCCAATCAATAGAAGTATTGAATTTGGTTCTAAGTTTCCAGATGAAATTCTACTCAATTACAAAGATTTCTTGGAAGCTTAAATTACATTCTTTCTTATTATAAAAACTTAGCAGAAGACACTGCTTTGCTATATGATAGGCTAAAGAAAAATCCGAAGCTATGGTCTATCAATCATACTAAAGCAGTCCAGAAAATTAAGCAAAAGGTTCAAAACCTTCCCTGCTTAAGGATTGCAAACCCAGAATGGGATAAAATTGTTGAAACTGAAGCATCAGGCATAGGATATGGAGGCATATTAAAACACATCTCTCCAAATAATAAACAAAAATATCATGTTAGATTTCATTCTGGAAAATGAAATGAAAGCCAAAAGAATTATGCAACTGTTGCAAAAGAAATTCTTGCTATAGTTAAATGTGTTTTAAAATTTCAGGAAGATCTATTCAATAAAAGGTTTATAATCAAAACTGACTGTAATGCAGCTAAGTATATGTTTAAAAAATATTTTAAACATGATGTTTCTAAACAGATGTTTGCCAGATGGCAATCTCATCTTGCACCATTTGATTTCGATATAATTTACAAAAAAGGAACTGATAACAGTTTTCCTGATTTTCTTACTCGAGAATACTTAAATTAATAAGGCACATTCTAGAGGTCCAATAAAAATAGCATTATTAAACATAGCCGAAGAAAAGGCACAAACTATTTTTGAAATTGGGACAATCCATAGAAGAATGGATGAAGTCATAGATTCAAATTATGAATCTGTGAGTGCTCGTAATATGAATATTTTTAAACTAAGATTAAAAGGTTTAAGAAGAAAATATAAAGATCTTATTGAAAAAGAAATAATAATTTCTTATATTTAATGTTCCATTTCTTATGTTTAGATCTTCAGAAATGATCCCCTGGGAAAGGGGAAGAGGCTGAGGAAGATCTTCCTCTTATAGAGGAAGGGAGCATCATATACTAAAACTCTCATCAATGAAAGTGAGGATAAAGGATGGATTCATACACCCAACAAAGACGTCATACTTCTTTTAGAACATAAAGACCAAAAATGGAAAGATCAACCTTGGCTCATAGTCAAGAGATATTTTGATATGGGATATGTGACATCCGTCACCAAAATAGGTACGTTGGCTTTGGCATTAGTTTAAATTTTGACTTTTGACTCTGACTTTCGTCTTTATTTGGGCTAAGTCTTGATTTATGGTTCTTTTCTTGTTGGGCCCAAATTTTGGTCTAATGGGCCTACGTTTTTATAATGGGCCTGGAGTTTATATCTTTATGTGACTATTGGGCTTGTCATTGTATGAGGCCCTATGCATTGAGCCCAATCAAGGTTCTTCCTAAAATGTAAAACACGAAACTTCACCATAACCCAATTAACTATACATCCATGGGCTTTTCCTAAAGCCTGGTAAATAAACATAAATTGATTCTAAAAATATAAACTATCCGAATCCTAGGGCATGTGATAGCTCGTTGGAACCGTTATTGCGCATATAATTCAAAAACGTAAAAATTAGTCGACACGCGGTTCAAGACGAGACAGAATTGGATGAAACGGGCCAAGGGCCCGAAGGCCCTTGCCCTTCCCTTCATTCGGCCGCAAATGGTTAAAGGGGGGTATTCCCCTTTGCTTGGCCTCACTTTTACAACTCAAAGAATTTCTATTGAAACCCTAGCCGCCACAACACCTAAATCCTCTCTTTTCTTCTTCATCAAAACTTCGAAAATTCTGAATTACTAGAGCCATCCATCGAGTTTCCATTAAGCAAGGCATCCAAGATCTTAAACTAGGCTAGATACATTCGTCTTCAAAGCTACGGTAAGCGGAAATCGTTTTTGATGAAGTTTAATTCTAGTTTTACTCTAGAATCGATGATATTCATCATCTATATTCAAAACCTTTATCTAATAATCTCTCATTCTTGGTTTTGGGTGCTAGATCGTGAAGATCTAAGCGTTACGATAGTCGGATTCGCCATTTGGTAAAGACCCTAATTCTTGAACTTGTTTGGTAATCGAATCTAAAATATTGGGTTGTAACCTTGGATGATCTGCCCTTAATCGAAGTTTTGGACCTATAAAATGTTTTGAAATAATTAAAAATTGTTCCTTGAAAGAATGGATGGGTTGAACAAAAAGAAACAATGAAACTATCACTTAAAGTTGCAAACCGGGAGACTAAGAAACTAACAACTGTTTGGGACTGGAAAAATCAAGTAAACAAAGTGGTTAGTTGAAGTTCTTGACAACTTGAAACTGGAATGAAAGCATTTTTACATATTTGGGTTGTTAACGGGTGCATATTGGGACTTGTGACGCAAGGGAACGAATCTAACAATCTGGACAGCTTACTGTCAGAAAAATGGGTCATTTTTCTAGGGTGATAACTTGGTCTAAATAAGCTGAATTTGGGATAAATATGGGTCTAAACTTAAGCCACATGAGTCCTCTAACTAACCCAAGTGGTCTCGTGTCATTTCGACATCGTTTGGTCCTCCAAACGTAGCAAACAAAACTGAAGGTCAAAACTGACGAATCTGGGCAGCAGATTGGTCTTTATTCTTCGTGTCATAACTTCCTCATATTTTGTCAAATGAACCGGATTCTTTTTCTGGAGTTTAATTTAAAGTATCCTCTTTCAAATGACACCTCGTACTCGATGTTTCGTGGTCGTGTCGATCTCCTAACAGCCTATACAAGACTGATGCGCAATCAGATATGTATGCTGAATTATTTTGTTAAAACTTAAAAAAGAAGGGTTGGGATTAAATAGTCTAAATTAAGACATGTTTTGAATATAATATTTATTAAATGTCTTTACAAAATAATTAAATTAATAAGTGTGACAAAGGAAAACCTTGATTAGCGTTAAGGGCCGGACTAAAAGGATTGCACCCATGTTGGTCATTTTATGCTATGGTAATCCTTTTGTGTATTGTACTTTAGTGATTGCTCTGCGTATTGTGGGATTTGGACTTTGGGAATTTGCTATTTTGAGGTGAGTTTCACGGCCCTTTTTTTAATATATTTTACTTGGGGGAAAAGTATGCTTATGGTTTTGGACTATGCCGTGTTTGATTTTCTTTTGAAATATTGTATGTGGTTTGGGTTATGGTATGAGTCTTGATATTCAATCATGAGTGTGTACTTGTGCTTGTGCTTCAACTTGTGTACTTGGATGTTATGGAGAGATATTGTTAGTACTAACGGGTTGACACCCCCACCCATGTTGTCGGTATACTAGTCGAGACCGACTTGGCCGGGGCTTGCCCTTGGGTGAATATAATCCGGTTGTGTGCAATTTTGGAATGTCTTGGACTTGGGTTACATTCGAACTTATGTTGATATCTTGACTGCTATGTATCTCTTTCACATACAATTTCAATACATGTTATACATGGCAAAATATTTGTACTTATAAACCTGTGAACTCACCAACGTATGTTGACCTTTTCAGAGCATGTCTTTTTAGGTAATGAAGTCTAGGTGTATGGCTGTGGACTTAGACGAGACCGCTCCACTAGGAGCATTAGACATTCAAGAGACCTTTGGGACATGTTGTGGATTGTTGTGTTTTACGGATTGTAATTTGGATAATTTTGAGATTTTTTTATGGTTTGACAATTGTGTTGATTTGTTTCTGTATGGAGCTTTGGTATGATTATGCATTTTGGTATGGCGTTCTGGTGGTGACTATCCTTGACATGTGTTCCTATGTGTCGGGCGACGTCATGACCCATGTACAGAGAATACCTTTAGATATTCTCTTGAACCCCCAATGTGTTATGACGATCCCGTCCATCGCTTCCTCGTGTTTCCGCTTTAGAGAGGGTGTGACAGATTGGTATCAGAGCCATTGGTTATAGAGAATTAGGTGGATTATTCGACCTAGACTATAACCTAAGTACCCACATGTAGTATGCATCATAGGATTATATGTGTATAGTAATACATGTGAATGTTTTATGTGTATTATATGTTGTGCTATGTTGCCTACCTTATGTGTTATCTATGATCTTCTTATTTGGAGAACTTTGGTCGTTGTATTATCTGTGCGTGCCAGGACGTCCTCTCGTTATGTGCTTGATTATTATTTGGTCTGGATTGACAAGTGCGGCTATAAGGACTCTTTTAAAGGACCTTGGTTGTTAAGCCAACCTTTATTATGTGCGTCTGCTGGTGTTAGCTATGTTGTACAAGGCCCTATTTATAACTCGTGGTTTGATTATTGGGAGATGAACATGCTAGCTTACATGACAACAACAGACAAGGGCCATGGCATATTCAGGTCAGATGGCTACTTTATTGGATCTCAAACTATACTAAATGGACTCTTTTGACGGTTCCTTACCCAAGTGAATGCTTTGTCAGTCAATTCCTCTGCACAAATTCGGTTACTTAACCTTCAATTAGTGACCATATCATTGATCCTCCAATCTTAGATAACACTCTGTACTTAACAAGACATGTTAACTTTGGTAGGAGGAGCTAGGGGTGACCATGCAATGCAAATTACCATTACGGGTGCACACGTAATCGCAATTTGCAGTGCATGCGAAATCTGGCAAACCCTTTCATGAGATAACAGTCATAGTTAGTACGAATCTTCCATCTTATTCATAGGATTGTGGAATTCCTGTTATTATGATAATCAATGGTGTGGAAACACCAATCCTATATATCCTTGCACAAGTACAAATAGATCTAGAGCATTCATGGGAATCATACTGGGACATTTTAGCCCAGTATCTATGAGATGTTTCTCTTGCTTTTATTTTTGTGATCGTAGAAATTGACTACATGTTCAAAGTGTACTTGGTCTTTGAAGATTTGAAGTAGGGAAGTGAGACTCCTTGTACCTATGCTGCTTTGTTCAAACTGATCATAATACTTGTTGCATTGGTTGTCGAGAGATGCTAGCATTATAATTGATGGAGTAAATGGATGTCATGTAACCAGTTCGTCCTTGGTATATCATCGGTGTGGTGGGAACGCTGCGGGGAACCCTATACATAAACATCTTTGCTATGCTAGGGATGTGTCTGAACTGGGCTATGTGATGATCCGAGAGGATTAGAGATGGACATGGTGAGACTGTTAAATTGAAAGAAAGTGGCACTGGAGGCAGGATTGGTTGTACGTACACGAAGTACATGATTTCCAAGCCAAAAGAGTTCGAAAGGAAGTTGGAGCAATAGCTCTAACCCGTTGCATTGAGAAAACAGAAATGAATGTGGACATCAAGATCGGTGCTAATAATCAAAATGCAAAGAGTGTTATCCGGCCACTAGTGGGCAAAGCACTAACATGGTGGAATATCCATGTTCAAGCACGAAGTAGAAAAGTTGTGATGGTCATGACTTTGGATGGGCTAAACATTAATAATTGAGAGGTACTACCTCATGGACAAGATACAAAATATAGATCATTAGTTGTGGAATCAAGTAATGGTGGGATCTAGTCATGCTGCTTATCCCTACCAATTCCATAAGTTGGCAAAGGTGGTGTCATATTTGTGGCACATAAATCAAAGCGAATGGAAAAGTACATCAGGGAGGCTGGTTCTATAGTTCGTGGAATGGTGGTCGCTACTACACCCCAACCATTTGGAATGCAATACTGAAGACTTGTATTTAGTGGATGAGTTAGTTCATATTAGACCCTAAAGAAAGCTAGTGAGATGTAGAAGGATGTTAAGGAATCGGGTGAGCTTGAAGTGTTAAAGTAGACAAGAAGGATAACTTCATGAAAGAATATGTGGCTGCCGTACTGGAAACGAAGAGCTATGCCGACACTTGTCTGGAGAGTAATAAGTGCAATCTGCACCAACCGACTATGATGTCATGACCTGTGTGTTTCAATTTCAAGCAATTGGAACGCTTAGTGAAGTGTTTTAAGGTACTTGTGACCCCCAGCAGTGTTGAAACAAGCTATGTAGTTGAATTGGCTGACGGTAGCCTAGTAGAGACTATAGTTGTAATTCGGGACTATACCATAATATTAGATGACCATGCTTTTAGAATAGCTCTTATACCTTTTGGTCTTGGGAGTTTCAACGTAGTGGTGGGCATGGATTGGCTAACTAAGAATAAAGCTGAAATCATGTGCAATGAAAAGATTTTGCGCATACCCTTACCAAATGCTAGGACGCTTGAAGTACATGGAGAGAAGCCTGAAGTGAATAAAGAATTCATAATGGGCATGAAAGTGGCGGAAATAAAGATTGAAGACATACCTGTTGTGCGGGACTTTCTAGAGGTGCTTCCGAAAGATTTGATAGGATTGCCACCTCCAAGACAGGTGGACTTCTGAATTGATTTGGTGCCTGACATAATGCCTGTAGCTAAGGCACCTTATCGATTAGCTCCATCAGAGATGCAAGAACTGTTTAGTCAACTCCAGGAGTTACTAGACAAGGGTTTCATACGACCCAGTCATTCGCCATGGGGCGGGCTGGTGCTCTTCGTCAAGAAAAAGGATGGATCCTTCAGAATGTGTATAGATTATCGAGAATCGAACAAGTTAATCGTTAAGAATTGATATCCCTTACCAAGGATAGATGATTTATTTGATCAACTACAAGGAGCGACGTATTTTTCGAAGATTGATCTTCATTCGGGATATCATCAGTTGAGGGTGCACGTGGAAGATATACCAAAGACGGTTTTTTGGATGTGATATGGGCATTATGAATTCTTGGTCATGCCTTTTGGGCTAACGAACGCACCCGCAGTATTTATAGACCTAATGAACAGGGTGTGTAAACCTTACCTGGATAAATTTGTCATAGTATTCATTGACGACATCTTGATTTATTCGAGGATGAAAGAGGATCATGAGGGACACTTGAAAACAATCTTGGAGTTATTGGGAAGGGAGAAGCTCTATGCCAAATTCTCCAAGTGAGAGTTTTGGCTATGAGAGGTGAAATTGCTTGGACATATAGTGAATGAGAAAGGAATTCATGTGGATCCTGGAAAGATTGAGGTAGTTAAAAACTGGGAGGCACCTAAGACGCCTTCAGAGATAAGACAATTCCTTGGACTAGCAGGCTATTATCGGCGATCTATCCCAAATTTCTCAAGGGTTGCGCAACCACTCACACAACTGACGCAGATGGATAAAAGTTCGAATTGGGTGCTAAACAAGAGGATGCATTTAATACATTGAAAGATAAGTTGTGTACTGCACCGATATTGGCACTCCCTAAGGGTTCAGACGGATTCATTGTGTATTGTGACGCATCGCATCAAGGTTTAGGTTGTGTGCTCATGAAAAATGATAAAGTGATTGCATACGCGTCGCGACAACTTAAGAATCTCGGGAAGAATTACACCACCCATGACCTGGAGTTAGGAGCGGTGGTCTTAAGATCTGGAGGCACTATTTGTATGGTACAAAGTGTGTCGTTTATACCGACCACAAGAGCCTCCAGTATATTTTCAACCAAAAGTAATTGAACATGAGACAACATCGATGGATTGAGTTGCTTAGTGATTTAGACTGTGAAATCCGGTACCACCCGGGTAAAGCAAACGTAGTAGCGGATGCCTTGAGTCGAAAGGAAAGAGTCAAACCTGTACGCATCCGGGCCCTACGGATGACCATTCATTAGGATATTAAGACTCATATTATTGCTGCATAAGTTGAAGCAATAAAGGAAACAAACGTACATAGTGAAGTGTTGAGAGGACTGGAGAGACAGTTCGAACAAAAGGAAGATGGAGGGTTATACTTTGTGGGTAGGATTTGGGTACCTATTACGGGGAATGTACGGGAGATTGTATTGGACGAGGCACACAAGTCGAAGTATTCGGTACACCCTGGTGCGGATAAAATGTACCACGACCTTAGAGATTTATACCAGTGGCCTGGAATGAAAAGGGATATAGCGGTTTATGTTAGTAAGTGTTTAACGTGCGCGAAGGTTAAGGCAGAACATCAGAGACCTTCAGGTTTATTACAGCATCCTGAAATCCCTGAATGGAAATGGGAAAATATCACCATGGACTTTATAACGAAACTACCAAGGACTAGTAGTGGGCATGATACGATTTGGGTTATTATGGATCGAATGGCCAAATCTGCGCATTTCCTGTCTATATGCGAAGACTACAAAATGGAAAAGTTGGGAAGGATCTATATCAGTGAAGTTGTGTCTAGACATGGGGTACCTGTGTCCATTATCTCCGATCGGGATGCACGATTCACCTCCCTATTTAGGCAATCCTTGCAGAAGTCATTGGGGACACGTCTTGACATGAGTACTGCCAATCACCCTCAGACCGATGGTCAGAGTGAGCGTATGATTCAGACCTTGGAGGACATGATGCGGGCTTGCACGATTGACTTTGGTGGTAACTGGGACACCCACCTTCCATTGGTGGAGTTTTCGTACAATAATAGTTACCACACGAGTATTGGATGTGCACCATTTGAGGCATTATATGGGCATAAGTGTAGGTCGCCGGTGTGTTGGGCAGAGGTCGGGGAAAGTCAGATGATTGGACCTGAGATTATACAAGAGACTACCGACAAGGTGTTTCAGATAAGGGATAGATTGAAGGCAGCCCAAGACCGTCAGAAAAGTTATGCTGATAATTGAAGGAAGCCATTAGAGTTCACCGTTGGGGATAATGTTCTATTGAAAGTGTCGCCTTGGAAAGGCATTGTTCGTTTTGGCAAAAGGAGCAAGTTAGCACCGAGGTACGTAGGTCCGTTCAAGATTATTGAACGAATTGGTCCCGTTGCATATCGACTGGAATTGCCGCAAGAGTTGAACGGCATACATAGCACGTTTCATGTTTCAAATCTCAAGAAGTGTCTCGCTGATGAGACGCTGCATGTGCCACTCGAGGAAATTCAAGTGGATGAAAAACTTCGATTCGTCGAAGAACCGTTAGAGATCATGGACCGGGAAATAAAGATGTTGAAACGAAGCAAGATCCCGATTGTGAAGGCAAGATGGAACTCAAGGAGAGGCCCTGAGTTTACTTGGGAAAGAGAAGACGGAATGAGGACTAAGTACCCTCACCTATTTGCGGATGGCAGTGCAGTTGATGACTCTATTTGAATTTCGGGACGAAATTCTTTCAACTAGGGGATACTGTGACATCCGTCACCAAAATAGGTACGTTGGCTTTGGCATTAGTTTGAATTTTGACTTTTGACTCTGACTTTCGTCTTTATTTGGGCTAGGTCTTGATTTATGGTTTTTTTCTTGTTGGGCCCAAATTTTGGTCTAATGGGCCTACGTTATTATAATGGGCCTGGAGTTTATATCTTTATGTGACTATTGGGCTTGTCATTGTATGAGGTCCTATGCATTGAGCCCAATCAAGGTTCTTCCTAAAATGTAAAACACGAAACTTCACCATAACCCAATTAACTATACATCTATGGGCTTTGCCTAAAGCCTGGTAAATAAACATAAATAGATTCTAAAAATATAAACTATCCGAATCCTAGGGCATGTGATAGCTCGTTGGAACCGTTATTGCGCATAGAATTCAAAAACGTAAAAATTAGTCGACACGCGGTTCGAGATGAGACAGAATTGGACGAAACGGGCGAAGGGCCCGAAGGCCCTTGCCCTTCCCTTCATTCGGCCGCAAATGGTTAAAGGGGGGTATTCCCCTTTGCTTGGCCTCACTTTTACAACTCAAAGAATTTCTATTGAAACCCTAGCCGCCACAACACCTAAATCCTCTCTTTTCTTCTTCATAAACCTTCGAAAATTCTGCATTACTAGAGCCATCCATCGAGTTTCCATTAAGCAAGGCATCCAAGATCTTAAACTAGGCTAGATACATTCGTCTTCAAAGCTACGGTAAGCGGAAATCGTTTTTGATGAAGTTTAATTCTAGTTTTACTCTAGAATAGATGATATTCATCATCTATATTCAAAACATTCATTTAATAATCTCTCATTCTTGGTTTTGGGTGCTAGATCGTTAAGATCTAAGCGTTACGATAGTCGGATTTGCCATTTGGTAAAGACCCTAATTCTTGAACTTGTTTGGTAATCGAATCTAAAATATTGGGTTGTAACCTTGGATGATCTGCCCTTAATCGAAGTTTTGGACCTATAAAATGTTTTGAAATAATTAAATATTGTTCCTTGAAAGAATGGATGGGTTGAACAAGTAGAAACAATGAAACTATCACTTAAAGTTGCAAACCGGGAGACTAAGAAACTAACAACTGTTTGGGACTGGAAAAATCAAGTAAACAAAGAGGTTAGTTGAAGTTCTTGACAACTTGAAACTGGAATGAAAGCATTTTTACATATTTGGGTTGTTAACGGGTGCATATTGGGACTTGTGACGCAAGGGAACGAATCTAACAATCTGGACAGCTTACTGTCAGAAAAATGGGTCATTTTTCTCGGGTGATAACTTGGTCTAAATAAGCTCAATTGGGGCGAAATCTGGGTCTAAACTTAATCCCCATGAGTCCTCTAGCTAACCCAAGTGGTCTCGTGTCATTTCGACATCGTTTGGTCCTCCAAACGTAGCAAACAAAACTGAAGGTCAAAACTGATGAATCTGGGCAGCAGATTGGTCTTTATTCTTCGTGTCATAACTTCCTCATATTTTGTCAAATGAACCTGATTCTTTTTCTGGAGTTTAATTTAAAGTCTCCTCTTTCAAATGACACCTCGTACTCGATGTTTCGTGGTAGTGTCGATCTCCTAACAGCCTATACAAGACTGATGCGCAATCAGATATGTATGCTGAATTATTTTGTTAAAACTTAAAAAAGAAGGGTTGGGATTAAATAGTCTAAATTAAGACATGTTTTGAATATAATATTGATTAAATGTCTTTACAAAATAATTAAATTAATAAGTGTGACAATGGAAAACCTTGATTAGCGTTAAGGGCCGGACTAAAAGGATTGCACCCATGTTGGTCATTTTATGCTATGGTAATCCTTTTGTGTATTGTACTTTAGTGATTGCTCTGCGTATTGTGGGATTTGGACTTTGGGAATTTTCTATTTCGAGGTGAGTTTCACGGCCCTTTTTTTAATATATTTTACTTGGGGTAAAAGCATGCTCATGGTTTTGGACTATGCCGTGTTTGATTTTCTTTTGAAATATTGTATGTGGTTTGGGTCATGGTATGAGTCTTGATATTCAATCATGAGTGTGTATTTGTGCTTGTGCTTGTGCTTCAACTTGTGTACTTGGATGTTATGGAGAGATATTGTTAGTACTAACGGGTTGACACCCCCACCCATGTTGTCGGTATACTAGTCGAGACCGACTTGGCCGGGGCTTGCCCTTGGGTGAATATAATCCGGTTGTGTGCAATTTTGGAATGTCTTGGACTTGAGTTACATTCGAACTTATGTTGATATCTTGACTGCTATGTATCTCTTTCACATACAATTTTCTATACATGTTATACACTGCAAAATATTTGTACTTATAAACCTGTGAACTCACCAACGTATGTTGACCTTTTTAGAGCATGTCTTTTCAGGTAACGAAGTCTAGGTGTCTGGCTGTGGACTTAGACGAGACCGCTCCACTAGGAGCATTAGACATTCAAGAGACCTTTGGGACATGTTGTGGATTGTTGTGTTTTAAGGATTGTAATTTGGATAATTTTGAGATTTTTTTATGGTTTGACAATTGTGTTGATTTGTTTCTGTATGGAGCTTTGGTATGATTATGCATTTTGGTATGGCGTTCTGGTAGTGACTATCCTTGACATGTGTTCCTATGTGTCGGGCGACGTCATGACCCATGTACAGAGAATACCTTTAGATATTCTCTTGAACCGCCAATGTGTTATGATGATCCTGTCCGTCGCATCCTCGTGTTTCCGCTTTAGCGAGGGTGTGACAGGATACTATCCCAATAAGACATATAAGTCTTAGATGGACTATAACCAGACCACAAACATCCTCCCATCAATGAGTTTTCAGAACTTTACCTTTATTCAAGTCATGATCTTCAATTGGACATGGTGGTGTTTTAACACTTAGAGGTTTAGCCTCTGAGGGAGGCTATCACAAGATAAAAGAAAATTATAAAAGAAAATTAAAATTACCGATAAGTAGGAGAGCCTGGACCTTCAATGATTAAAATTCTTTATTTAGATATAGAGGATTTTTTACAAGAGTGGAGTGGATGTAAGAGGACTCTATGCTAGGGGGATGCCTTATACTACTTACAATGCCTCCTTATATAGAGGTCTGGGCATCCGAATATTCTGCAAATTTTCTCCTTTACCGTATATAATGCGTTTGGTATAATAATTATAATTAAAGTAAAAGTAATAGTGATTGCAATAATGCAACGTTTGGACAAATCTTGTCGGTAATTATTTTTTGAATTATTGATTCTTCGGTGCTTAGCGGGGCCTATTGTGTCGATCACCCTTTTGTCTTTTCTGGTGTATTAACCGGACCAAATTGTTCATCTAATTCTGCCATCATTTTGGCATAGGCCTCATCATCCATAGGCTCGTTTTCATCTTGACTATCTTGGTATAACTAGGAGTCTTCTTCCATCTGGGAGGAGCTTGATCCTATCCTTCTTGATGATGATTCATCTTTTCTTTTGAAGTTCTTGGCTATATCCTTCTTGATTTCTTCTAGATAATACCTCATAATTTCCTGATCACTTATATCATCTGTGCCTTTGATCATTTTGATTTTCCTGACAATATGTTGGAATGGGCTTGGAGATTCTCTCTGCTGCTGTTTTTTGTATAAATCAATTGTTTTCTGGATTTGATCCAGAGTGTCTTGGCATTTGATTTTGCCATCTTCATCTTTTTCCATCATTTTCTTCCAGAACTTAGTCATATAAGGTTTTTTTAGGCAGAAAATGTTTTCACTAGTATAACCAGTTTCTGGGATCCATTTCCATATCCAGGGAATACTGAATTGGACAAAATAATGTAAAGAAGCCATTCCTTCTAAGAAATTATTATCATGTTGTGCCTCTATTAAGACCGAAGATAGCTCTACCCATTGGGTATATAGATTTTTGTAACACCCGAAATTTCGTCAGAATAAAAAGGAAAGAAAAGTAATTTGAAGAAAATAAAAAGAAGGAAAAGTTGAGGGTTGCTTTGTGTAAATAGTACCAAAATATCAAAAGTGGGTGTATAAAGAGCATGGTCGCCCATGCTCTTTCTGCTGCTGCTTTTCAAAGAAGAAAAGAAAGAAAGAAAGCTGGTTTTTGTGTTTCCTCTCGGTCGAATTGTGAAGAAGAAGAAGATTATTCAACGTTAGTAGGTTTTTGTGATTAATTGGTTTGGTTTCTTTGAGGTTTCAACCTTAGAAACTGATTTCTATGTGTTTTTGGTGTTTGGGTGTTTGTTTTGGCTTGTTCTAGGTGTTTGAACTCTTGTGCATGCAAGTTGGGAGGAGATTCACTTGTTTGCTGCAATAGGTGAGTTCTAGGACCCTGATTCTATGTTTTAAAACTTCTTTGGGGCTGAAAATGCATTTAAAATGTTTTACAACCGTCGTGTATGTTGACTGCTTATGTATGTGTATGAATTTCTGTGTTTTATGTGGTTGTAAGCTTGTTCTAAGAGTTTAGCATGATAGATCGATGTTAAGAATGTATGAAAATGAGGTTTTAGAACTGGTTATAGCATAAGTCTCATTTACAGGTCTGATGGTTCATCCGCATTTACACCGTGATAATTGCCTAAGTGTTTTGTTCACCCGCATTCACCTTTGTTCAGCCGCATTTGCCTAAAATCAGCCTAAGTGTTCTTCCGCATTATTTTTATTCATCCGCATTGCAAGTTATTCATCCGCATTGTAAGTTATTCATCCGCATTTGCAAGTGTTCATCCGCATTAGTTTTATTCATCCGCATTGCAAGTTATTCATCCGCATTGCAAGTTATTCATCCGCATTACAAGTTATTCATCCGCATTTGCAAGTGTTCATTCACATTAGTTTTGTTCATCCGCATTTCCAAGTTGTTCATCCACATTGGTTCTGTTCATCCGCATTTCTTTAGGACTTGAGAAATTTTCTGGAATTTTGGAAGATCAGTAATTAGGATTTGACCACGGTTGACTTGATGCTTTTATTTGGTTATCTTATGCATGATGTGGGCTGCCCTTATGTGCCTATTATGATACCATTATATGGCCTTATGTGGTTTGTTCGTAATTATGAAGTGTTATTAATCTAGTGAAAGATTAATATTAACGAAAAGTGGAACTTAAAGAATGAAAGACTTGCAAGTAAAGAAATTTATAGGAGGTGCACGACCAGGTTGTCGTTAGCTCAACTGTGTATGGTTTAGCTAACCCAAAGGATGTACACAGGGTCAATCTTTAAGATTGAGGGGACCACTGTTGTTGCCCAGGTACTGGTGCCAGCATATGTGCACTACGGATGGAGTCTATTTATAGACTTCAAGGCCCAGTACCAGGTTTATGCATATTTTATGGGGGGTATAGCACTTTGGTCCATATCGACAGTGAAAGATAATAATAATAAGCAAGAAAGAGAATGGTGATAATGTAATGGTTATGATTTGTATGTATGATGTGTGATCACATCCGAAAGAAAGATAAGATATTTTCTTTAAGAAGTATTTTGTATACAAATCTATCAAGATATTTTTATGATTTTAAAACTAGAACTCACTCAGCAAGGCTGACTTTTATGCATTTTTAGTTGGCAGGTAATATTGCTAAGGATGGCACTTAGGGAGGCTACTCATCGGGACAAGGCTGACATCCATTCATGAATATAACATTGTTGTTTTTTAATGCAAACTAATGATCTTTTGTAACTATACCAAACATGCATTACTTAGCAACAACGTTTATAAATAAATGAATGGTTTTTAAATTTTTAAATTCCGCTACAATGTGATAATGAATTATGAAATGTTTTATGAATAGTGCTATGAATGTCCAACTGTGAGGTCTCCAGAAACGGGGCCTTACAAGTTGGTATCAGAGCCAAAGTTTAAGAGAAATGGGTAAATATTTTCAAAAACCTAAACTTAAACTGAAAATGGGACCGAATGGAGGGATGCCAGCCTGAGTAGTTACGTGCCATCAGGTATTTCTTTTATTATGATAACCGGTATTGTGTGCGCATGCTATTTGATTTATGTGCTTTAGTAGATTTGAATACTGATGTAGTCAGGATAGGAAATGCTCGGGGAATGAAGAGTAAAGTAAGTGGCTAATCACAACTGGCCACTGTAATTAGGGACTTACTATACTTAACGTTAACTGAGCTATTACCTTGAATGACCGTGTTGGTGTTTGGATCTTATAGTGTTAGAGGATGGCTGGAGGTAGATCACCTAAGGCTTCTAGAGGTGGTGTACGGGGTGGTCATGCTGGGAGACCCCAGGCCGCAAAGAACAAGGCAAGAACTGCAGAGACGGCTCCTGCTGAGCCTGAGCTTCATCACCTGGAGGGAGTGGATGAGAGTGCCAATTTGAGGGCCTCAGTGAAAGAGGCAGTGGTGCAGGAGGTTAACCAAGTCATGCAGATGATCCTACCGTCTGCCGTGACTGAAGTGATCCGGGCCGTAAGGAAGGATGAGAGGAAAGAAAGGGAGGAAGAGAAAAGGACTGCTACTGGGAGAAGGGAGAATGAGGAAAATCATGATGTTGAGGAGGAGATAAATGTTGAAAGGGGAGTCTCCAGTGATGAAGAAGATGTAGAGGTGCGGGAAACCGCGAGGGGATGTAGCTACGGGGCATTCCAACGGTGTAAACCCCCTAATTTTGACGGCAACGGTAACGCTGCTACTGCCCACCGCTGGGTTAGAGAGATGGAGGCAGTGTTGGAAATTAGTGAGTGCAGGGAGGATCAGAAGGTGAAATTTGCCACTCACTCATTTGTCGACTCGGCTCTGTGTTGGTGGGACAATCTTGTCCAAGCCGAAGGCAACAGGGCTGTCGGGAGGATGAGATGGAGTGAACTGAAAAGGTTAGTGATTGAGGAATTCTGTCCTCATCGAGAACTTGACAAGATAGAGAGAGAGTTCCTACAGCTTGAGGCGGGAACCATGACCCACCAGCAATATACCACCAAGTTTAACGAAATGGCGAGGCTGGTGCCCGATCAAGTTACACCGGCTTCAAGGAAGATCAAGCGGTATATTCAGGGGTTGCCTGCTGACATTCGTAGGCACTTGATCGTTGCCCGACCGAGCACTTTTAGGTCTACGATGGATTTAGCTGGGAGACTTTATGATGAAAGAGAAGTGGAGGTGGTGGAGGTGAAGAAGACAGGTGGTAATAACAGGAGTTGGAACGGGAAGAGATTCGGGCGTGGTGGTTTCAACCCGAACAGTAAGAGGCCGAGGATGGATGATCACCGAGTGGTTACTGTAAGCTCGGGGTTGAGGAGGTGTGATAAGTGTGGGAAGGAACATAGCGGGGAATGCCGCTTGGGAATGAATGTCTGCTACAAATGTGGCAAGCCTGGTCATATTTCAAAGATGTATGGAGCCCCACGATGCTTTAACTGTGGTGAAGTCAGCCATATGAACAAGGATTGCAAGAAGCCAAGGGCTGAAAGTTCTGGGTTGAAGAAGAGGCTGGAAGAAGGAGGGCAGAGGGCAAGTGCAAGAGCCTTCACGATGACCCGAGAGGAAGCCCGGGTAGACCCCAACGTCGTGTCAGGTGTGTTCCTAGTAAACCAAACTTGTGCCTCTGTATTATTTGATTCTGGTGCTAGTAGGAGTTTCATATCTGCTGCTTTCTGTGCTAAATTGCCTGTTAGTAGTAGGAGCATCGATGAACCTTTTGATGTAGAAACTGCTATTGGTAAGTCTACCAGAATCTCTGATATGATTGAGGATTGTGGCATAGAGTTAGAAGGCCATAGGTTCTCTGCTAAACTATTTGTGATGCCCCTAGGCGGATTTGATGTAGTTCTGGGGATGGATTGGTTGGCAGCCTATAAGGAAAACATCGTGTGTCGGAAGAAGATGATTCAGTTAGTCGCACCCGATGGGAGTTCAGTGACAGTTTATGGTGATCGCGTCACTACGGTTCCGAAAGTGATTTCGATGGCAGCGGCAGAGAAGTGTATGAGGCGCGGTTGTTGTGCCTACTTGGCATACTTAAAGGATGTGGACGCGTCGATACCATAATTATCAGAAGTGCCAGTGGTACGTGATTTCCTGGATGTGTTTCCCGAAGATCTACCAGGTGTGCCATCGAACCGTGAGATAGAATTTCAGATCGATCTGATACCCAGTGCGCAACCCGTTGCCAAGGCATCGTATCGGTTAGCTCCGACCGAGATGAAAGAACTGATGGATCAGCTACAGGAACTGATGGATAAGGGGTTTATTAGACCGAGTATCTCTCCTTGGGGTGCTCCGGTATTATTCGTAAAGAAGAAAGATGGTAGTATGAGAATGTGTATAGACTACCGGGAGTTGAACAAGTTGACAGTAAAGAACAGATACCCCCTACCAAGGATTGATGCCCTGTTTGACCAGCTTCAAGGTGCTAGTTGGTTTTCCCAAATAGATATTCGTTCTGGCTACCATCAGCTGAAGGTAAAGGAACAAGATATCCCGAAGATTGCGTTCCGCACGCGTTATGGACATTACAAGTTTCTCGTTATGTCATTCGGTTTAACTAATGCACCAGCTGCCTTTATGGATTTGATGAACCGAGTGTGTTGGCCGATGTTAGATAAATCAGTGATTGTGTTTATTGACTATATTCTGATTTATTCGAAGAGCAAAGAAGAACATGCCGGCCACCTACGTGAAGTGTTGGTGACACTTAGAAAGGAGAAGTTGTATGCTAAATTCTCTAAGTGTGCTTTTTGGCTGCGAGAAGTTCAATTTCTGGGTCATGTGGTGAATACCGAAGGAATTATGGTGGACCCGGCAAAGGTTGAGGCGGTAATGCAATGGAAGTCTCTAAAGACGCCATCCAAGATTCGCAGTTTCTTGGGTTTCGCGGGTTACTACCGAATGTTTATCCAAGACTTTTCCAAGATAGCCTCACCTTTGACTAAGTTGACACGCAAGGATGTGAATTTTGTGTGGGCACGAGAACAGGAGGATGCTTTTGAGGAGTTAAAGGCAAGATTAACTCAAGCTCCTGTTTTAACATTGACCGAAGGAAGTGAAGACTTAGTGGTGTATTCAGATGCATCTTATTCGGGACTGGGTTGCTTGCTAATGCAACATGGATGAGTGATAGCTTACGCATCCCGACAGTTAAAGATCCACAAAGTTAATTACCCCACTAATGATTTAGAATTGGCTGCGGTGGTCTTTGCATTGAAGATCTGGAGGCACTATTTATACGGGACCAAGTGCACAATCTTCATGGATCACAAGAGCTTAAAATATTTTTTCGAGCAGAAAGATCTCAACATGAGGCAAAGGAGGTGGTTAGAGCTGATTAAGAATTATGATTATGAGATCCATTACCACCCGAGCAAGGCCAACGTAGTGGCCGACGCCCTTAGCCGGAAGGAGAGACCCGAGCCGATTCGGGTGAAGGCGTATCAGTTGGTGATGACCTCAGATGTGATGACGCAAGTTAAAGAGTTTCAAAGTGAGGCGTTAAAATAAGATCACCTCAACTCTGAACGAATGAGATGTCTAGTTGCAAAATTGGGGGAGAATACCCACGGTGTTAAAACCAGCTTTGGGCGAATGTGGATTCCTCGATATGGGAATCTACGTGGGTGAATTATGGACGAAGCTCATAAGACTTGATACTCCATACATCCTGGTGCTACCAAGATGTATCAAGACATGAAGAAAGACTACTGGTAGCCGGGTATGAAACGTGACGTGGCAGAGTATGTGAGTAAGTGCCTTACTTGCTTGCAAGTGAAGGCAGAGCATCAAAAGCCATACAGGAAGATTCAACCGTTGGATATACCCGAGTGGAAGTGGGAGCACATCATCATGGATTTCATCACGAAGCTACCCCATACGGCGAGGGGGTATGATACCATATGGGTGATAGTTGATCGTCTAACAAAGAGTGCTCACTTCCTACCGATCCACGAGACGTATTCCTCCGAGAGACTGGCGGACCTGTTCATCAAAGAGATTGTAGCTTGCCATGGTGTACCGGTGTCTATTGTGTCAGATCGTGACACCCGGTTCACATCGAAGTTTTGGAAGAGATTCCATGATCCCATGGGGACGAGACTACACATTAGCACGACTTACCATCCTCAAACAGATGGTCTGAGCGGACGATTTAGACGCTCGAGGATATGCTCCGGGCATGTGTGATCGACTTTGGAGGGAGTTGGGATGATCACCTACCGTTGGCTGAGTTCTCGTACAACAACAGTTATCATGCCACCATTGGTATGCCACCTTACGAGATGCTATACGGTAGGAGGTGTAGAATGCCCGTGTGTTGGGGAGACATTGGGCAGAAAGAATTGGGAAGCATCGAGGTGATTGAGGCTATGACTGAGAAGCTGGAAAAGATCAAAGCCTTTATGAAGGCGGCGAAGGATAGACAGAAGTCGTAAGCCGATAAGAGGCGTAGACCCATCGTGTTCAACGTGGGTGATAAAGTTATGTTAAAGGTCTCGCCTTGGAAAGGGATCATCCGATTCCGGAAGAGGGGCAAGTTGAGTCCAAGATACATAGGGCCTTTCCGAATTGTTGCACGAGTAGGAGAGGTGGCCTATCGTCTAGAATTGCCCGATGAGTTGAGTGGGATTCACCCGACGTTTCATGTATCTCATCTGAGAAAATGCTTAGCCGATGAAGATATGATTGTGCCACTGGAGGATATCGAAGTGGATGAAAGACTCAACTATATGGAGCAACCAGTGGCCATCATAGACAGGAAGGAGAAAAGATTGAGAAATAAAGTGGTTCCGCTTGTACATGTGCAGTGGAAACACCGGAAGGGTTCTGAGTCTACGTGGGAGACTGAAGAAGAAATGAGGCAGCACTACCCTCAGTTATTTGAAGAATGGCAGGTTTCGGGGACGAAACCTCTTTAAGGGGGGTAGACTTGTAACACCCGAATTTTTATAAGGCCAAAGTTGAAGGGTGAAAAGTGTAAAATAGTACAAAAGTCAAAAGTGGGTGTATAAAGAGTATGGTCGCCCATGCTCTTCCTGCTGCTGCTTTCCGAAGAAGAAAAGAAAGAAAGCTGGGTTTTGTATTTTCTCTCTGTCGAATTGTGAAAAAGGAGAAGAATCTTCAAGGTTAGTAGGTTTTTGTGATTAATTGGTTCGGTTTCTGTGAGGTTTCAACCTTAGAAACTGATTTCTATGTGTTCTTGGTGTTTGGTGTTTGTTTTGGCTTGTTCTAGGTGTTTGAACTCTTATGCACGCAAGTTGGGAGGAGATTCACTTGTTTGCTGCAATAGGTGAGTTCTAGGACCCCGATTCTCTGTTTTTAAACTTCTTTGGGGCTAAAAATGCATTCAAAATGTTTTACAACCGTCGTGTATGTTGACTGCTTATGTATGTGTATGAATTTCTTTGTTTTATATGGTTGTAAGCTTGTTCTAAGAGTTTAGCATGATAGATCGATGTTAAGAATGTATGAAAATGAGGTTTTAGAACTGGTTATAGCATAAGTCTCATTTACAGGTCTGATGGTTCATCCGCATTTACACCGTGATAATTGCCTAAGTGTTTTGTTCACCCGCATTCACCTTTGTTCAGCCGCATTTGCCTAAATTCAGCCTAAGTGTTCTTCCGCATTAGTTTTATTCATCCGCATTGCAAGTTATTCATCCGCATTTGCAAGTGTTCATCCGCATTAGTTTTATTCTTCCGCATTGCAAGTTATTCATCCGCATTGCAAGTTATTCATCCGCATTTGCAAGTGTTCATTCGCATTAGTTTTGTTCATCCGCATTTGCAAGTTGTTCATCCGCATTGGTTCTGTTCATTCGCATTTCTTTAGGACTTGAGAAATTTTCTGGAATTTTGGAAGATCAGAAATTAGGATTTGACCACAGTTGACTTGATGCTTTTATTTGGTTATCTTATGCATGATGTGGGCTGCCCTTATGTGCCTATTATGATACTATTATGTGGCCTTATGTGGTTTATTCGTAATTATGAAGTATTATTAATCTAGTGAAAGATTAATATTAACGAAAAATGGAACTTAAAGAATGAAAGACTTGCAAGTAAAAAAATTTACAGGAGGTGCACGACCATGTTGTCATTAGCTCAACTGTGTATGGTTTAGCTAACCCAAAGGATGTACACAGGGTCAATCTTTAAGATTGAGGGGACCACTGTTGTTGCCCCGGTACTGATGCCAGCATATGTGCACCACGGATGGAGTCTATTTATAGACTTCAAGGCCCAGTACCAGGTTTATGTGCATTTTATAGGGGGTATAGCACTTTGGTCCATATCGACAGTGAAAGATAATAATAATAAGCAAGAAAGAGAATGGTGATAATGTAATGGTTATGATTTGTATGTATGATGTGTGATCACATCCGAAAGAAAGATAAGATATTTTCTTTAAGAAGTATTTTGTATACAAATCTATCAAGATCTTTTTATGATTTTAAAACTAGAACTCACTCAGCAAGGCTGACTTTTATGCGTTTTCAGTTGGCAGGTAATATTGCTGAGGATGGCACTCGGGGAGGCTACTCGTCGGGACAAGGCTGACATCCATTCATGAATATAACATTGTTGTTTTGTAATGCAAACTAATGATCTTTTGTAACTATACCAAACATATATTACTTAGCAACATCGTTTATAAATAAATGAATGGTTTTTAAATGTTTAAATTCTGCTGCAATGTGATAATGAATTATGAATGTTTTATGAATAGTGCTGTGAATGTCCAACTGTGAGGTCTCCGGAAACGGGGCCTTACACTTGGGGCACGGGTTACTTCTCTGGTTCAAAAAGTAAAAAGCACACATTTTTGAATGGTTGGATGAAGAAAAATCTATCCAAACCTTCTCATGTGAAGCCGGTTTCACATGATTCAAAGATGAAAAAGACCAATGTTTCAAAATTAAAATCTCTTCCTTCGGGTCTTAAAAAGAAAATGATTTCCAAATTCAATTCTTTCAAATCAAAAGTAATTGAACAGAAACAAATTTGGAAAGTAAGACAAAATGAAAAGGATAAAGAAATATATGATTTTTCAAAAGAGTGTGTGCTTAAACAAGTTACATACACAGATGAAAAAGGAAGTCCCAGGACCATGATGGCCTGGGTCCCCCTCTCTAATTAATCTATTTATGAGTGCAGGAACAATTCAGGAGGCCTATCAGTAATCCGGTTTACTGACTAAGATTATTCCTAATTCTACTTTAAGGTGGAACAAATAGGTTATGGTTATGTTATCTTATCCACATTTTGGATTCTTATATGCCATTCAAAATCACTGCATTTTTCTTGCTACTTCATTTCTCATATTTTTGCTAGTATAATTTGGAAGAGTTTCTTTGCTAGAATAATTGAAATGGGAACTAAGAACTTCATTTGGGATGACTGAAAAATGATAATATGTCTTATTGGTATGCTTAGTAGCATGACTTGTACATTGTGAGAAATGATAGTAACTGATGTAGATGTCTGTTTCACTTAAAATTCTAAAATCTAAAAAAGACAGTTTGATTATATGATATGCTTGGTAGGCTCAGCCTGAAAACAAAGTAAACAGTGATTATGTAGCCTAACTAAAGCTTTAGAACTCGGTGATAAGGATCATTTCCATGACATCTCGGCCTGCATAAAGTTACAAGTCTCGTCAAAAAATAGGTTGAGAGTATCTGACTTCTGCCTTGATTACTTCTATTCCCAAATCTCCCTATTCCCAAGTTCTGAATGTAGCTTCTTGTAAGCTCTTCAGAATCCTTTTCGTGCTTATCTCCTCTACTATGCAAAAGCATTGACCTGGAGTGATGATCTTCTTTGTTATACGTGAGTATAGACCTGAAGCTCTTATCAGCACCCTCAGATGATCATTTCCTCTGTTATACGTAGGTATAGACCTGGAGCTCTCATCATCTGTTCCCCAAATAAAGGCACAGTGATTCTTAATTTAAGATCATTGTTGAAAACTTAAAAGAAAATCAAGCAGAGTTAATCATATTACTCAATAAGCCCTGATGATGGGATAAGTTCTTTGCCGAATGTCTATGGGAACCAAATCACCTGAGCTTCTCTAATTGAATCTAAAACATGATAAAATCAGTTGCCGGTCACTCGTTGAATAGTATAAGGCATGGATTTAAATTGGAAAAATATACCAACAATCATTTTTAAACTGTTTTGGCTTTCAAAAACTTAAAATTATGACCAGACTCTGTATCAGTGTGATCTCACTAACTTGTCGATGTTTAAATACATCTTTGTGCTTAAGTATATCTTGAGGATGTGATCTCATGATCAAATTAGTTCTTGGTGTAATATGATAAAACAAAATAAAATAAAATATTTAAATGTTATTATTTTCACATGCATTTCACGGAAAATTACATACACAAATAAACACGGGTTTATTTGTTAATTGAAATGATCTGACAGGAAGTTGCAAGATTGTGGTTGTGATTGTGTGACAGATTTTTGCTTCAAATGATGGCCCATCATCAGCTGAGCAAAGTACCATACTAGAGAACCTGTTCCTCAAGTTTGCAGAAGATACTAAGCTAGGATTCCTCCTCCTACATCTTCTAAAGCACTCAAGAATAGAGAGTTGGAAAAGTTGTTGCTGATCATTCATAAAGAATGCACACGAAGAGGGAGAGCATACAAAAAGGGGGAGACTGAAAGATAAAAAATCTCTAATACCAGATCATCAATCTAGGGGAAGATTAAAGATCATTATATGGTTGACTTATCGGTGCTGATCACGATACAAGACGTTGATAATGATAGATTAAGTGGGAGTATTGTTGGGTCTAATAAGGATAGTCTATATTATCAACACAGTCAATGTCAACAAAGGTCAAGGAGCTCACTGTAAAAGTATCTAAGGCTGACGAGTTATGGTTGGACATGCAGGATCTTACAAGACAATTCGTAAGGGCAAGTGCAAGGGCAAAAGAGGAGAGTACAGCAGGAGCAGATCAAGAAACTTCTGATAAGCTGAAGAGGAAGCAAGAGGGAGCCAGAAGACCGAGAGTGAGTCCAACCTAGGGAGAATTGATAATCTAGTATAGGTTGGACTCACTATAGTTGATAGGTTAAATGTTATGTAATAGGATTAATGTTAGTTTCTCTTGTAATTTGTATTTTGTTGACTTTTGTGTTTCAGTGAACTATGGTCGAAACTAGAGTTTCGCCCGGAGTTAGCTGTGTCTGTTCACCCGGCAAAACTGTAGTTCACGGCTGGGTGAATCTATAGATAGTCAGGCAGCGAAACTAGGTTGCTTATATATTGTAAGTTTCTGTCTGTGTAGCAATTGAATTGCAAACCCTATACGAAATATTTCAATTGCTGTTTGAATTGTTTAGATTCTGTGACATCCGGTAATTTTCCGTTACCAAACTCCGTTTGTTCCGTTAAGTCTTGCATACACGTGTCGTGCACACACACTAGTTGTCGTTGAACGTTGGTGACTTAACAATAATCAGTAATGTTAAATTGATGATAATTAAGTTAACAATGTGATTATTAAGTTATGCTTATGTGATTTGAATGTTAACTGTAATGTTATCGCGTAACGTGAAAACGTGCATATTTATTCGTGTGTTTTGTGATAAATGGGAATTATGCATGATTGTTATTTGTGATTAATAATAATTGTGTTTAGTAGTTAAAAACTATTTAAAAACTATTCAAAAAGCTTAATTTTTATAAAATACAAATTATAAGGGTTAAAAGTGTAATTATGGATTAATTAAAACAAAATTAAAAACCCTAATCCCCTAACCCTTTCGGCCGCGACTTGCATCCCTCACCCTCACCATCGCGAAATCGATCAAGAACAAGCAAGAAACCATCGGATTTGGTCGACTTCAAGTTATACAACAAGTTAGAACCTTCAATTGCAAACTATTACACATCTAAAGGTTAGATTTTTATATGATTTGATGGTTGTTCATGTTTGGCCGAAAGTTCCATGCGAATTCTGCAATTGATGGCCGAAAGTTGCTTGATTGTTGATGTTAATGTGTTTGTTAGATAGATTACATGTTGATTAACGTTGATTATGCAAGAAAGTTTGGATTTTGGTTGTTTGTTCATAGGAATATCTTGGCCGTGAGTTTGAAGTGATGTTGGATCAAATTGGATGTTGAATAATGGTTGTTTGATGTTGTGATTATGTTAGTTGTATTGTATATATGTTAGTTAACGTCGATTATACAAGAAAGCCATGATTTGGATGCATTGTTCATAGGTTACTAATAATAGTAACTTTATTTTGCATGAATTGATGATTGGATGATGTGTGAATGTTATGGATGTGTTTGTGATGATGATTAGATGCTAGATGGTTTGATATGAAGGTTAGGAATTCAAGAATGCATGTTGTAGTTCATACCTTACTAAAGATAGTAACTTTTGGGTATGAAAGTTGATGAATCATGATGATTAGGTGTTGTTGATCATGTTTAGATGTTGTCTTAGTCTTGAATTGGTATATAATTGATGAATTCATGAATGTATGTGGGTTTGATGAATTTGGAATGAACTTTCCCAAAAGGGAAACTTTAATTGTGCAAATCCTTGAATTGGATGATTTGAGCATGTTTGGATGTTAGGATCATGCTAGTGTGTTCATGGATGGGTTCTAAGGTGACTAAATGTGTTGTTTATGTTGTATGAATGTTGATTTGGGTTGTTATCTGTTTTGGCCTGTTGTGATTTGCATGATTTGTATGATATCTAGTTATATGATGATCTAGGTAGTACATGTGGTGGTGATGTGCTATATGTAATCAAGTGGTATGTTGATCATGTATGATATGCTGTTGTGTTAGTTTAATGAATTATCACCTATAATGTCACCAACGGGTCCAACGGGTCAACTGGGTCAAATGTGTCTTGTATTCTTAAACCTTGAGTTCCTTGGTTTGTAGAGCACTTAGGGTTTGTGTTGTTTTTGTGCACACGTACTTATGTACTCTTGTATTCTAGGTGACCTTTGAAGGTTGTCTTTCCTTCTTTCTTTCAAGTTAACTCTAAGTTAATTCTTGCGCATACCAGGTGAGTTCTTGCCCCACTCTTTTTACATAAATCTCTTTTGGGGGAGATGGCATACTGTTTACAAACGCTTTTATTTATGAGTGTGTATAATATTGATATAGTGTTGTTTACCATGGAAAGTCCTCACACTTTCGGATTGTTAATATTGACTAGCGGGGAAATTTGGGTAGTACTACTGGGTCTGACGAGCCCCACCTGTGCGACTCGAGGTCAAACGGGTGCAATTTTGTCCTATCACATATTCGTCACGACCTGGTAAGTCGTGACGGGAGGCAACAAACGTATCACAGTCAGCTTCAATCGCGAGATCACTATGATTAATATTTTTATGTTAATAGACTAGCTATCTATTGCAATACACTACTTATGCTCTGAAAACCATTGATTGGTTTATATTTTAACGCAAACTCTTGAACTCACCAACCATGTGTTGACTTGTTTAGTATGCTATTCTCAGGTTAAGGTTGCCAGATTGCCTAGGAGCACGCACGTCAGCATTGTTGAATTGTCTACATTTGCATTGTTTACAAATTGGGATTATTTTCATTTTATACATTTGTGTTTGGGGCGCGTATGTTTTGCGCATTCTCTTTACATATTACTTGTTTTGGGTTTTTCTGTTTTAAAAACGCTTCCGCAGTATTTTAAACGCTTCCGCAGTATTTTAAACGTTAACTCCGGTTTTGTTTATTTATCATATAGAGTCGTTCTTGGTAACTAATGACTGAGATCCTGGTATGTCACGCGCCTCGCGGTAAAACCCCGCTCGCGGATTTTGAGGGTGTGACAGATTGGTATCAGAGCCATTGGTTATAGGGAACTAGGTTGCATACACACACTAGACTATAACCGCACAGTTGTTAGTTACTTACCGTTTACTCTCCTTACTGTATACTCATTGGCATACGCAACACGTACTTCGTAGCATGGCATCGTCGTCCAGGAATTTAGGCAAGAGACCTGCACGATCTGAATCACCTCCTACATCTCCCGTACCTGATAGGGGATCTAACTGGCCACGACATCCTTATCCTCGCGGCGAGATAGACTGGGATCAGCCTTTCGTACCTCCTGAGCTCGATCCTCCGCGTAACTGGGATTTCTACCCCACTTACATTAACCGTATGGCTTATAGAGAGCGCGTACCACCTGTAGCACCTACACGACCTAGGACTAGGTCATCAACCGCCTCTACTTTGCCTACACTTCCTACCTTGAGCATCCCTCTGGAGCAGGCATTTGCAGCCCTAGTAGCCACACTGGACACAGAGCGACAGCGAATTAGAGGACTCACTGACGAGAACTCTGCGATACGATCTGAGATGCGTCAGCTGCGTTACCAAGTAGATACGCTTCAGGAGCGACTTTCGATGGCCATTGGTGGACATCATACTCTGGCAGGTAACGTGGTAGCACTTGGTGAGCGCATGGATGCACAGGATCACCATAACATGGAGATTGATAATAGGTTCGTTGGTTTAGAGGCACAGCTAGCAGCACTTCAGATTGCTGAAGCTCCTGCACCTTTGGTGGACCCTGATGAGGAAGACCCAGAAGAAGAACCCGAGGAAGCCCCCGAAGAAGAACCAGTAGAGATGGATGAGGACAGTGACGGATCTGATGTACTGGACTGATCCTACTTTTAAATGACTTAGACTATGTAGTGTTTCTTTTCTTTGAAACCTATGTGGGAAGGGTTGTTTCCCACCCAACTGACAAACTTAAATTTTGACATTGATGGAATATTTTGTGACTCAATTACAATTTATTTATCTTTGATTATTATTTCTGTTATAAACGTTGTGGTTGTGGTAAATTCGTTATTTCTTATTGTTTACTGTACTTTGATGAGATTAATGTGTTGGATGTTACTCATTATTGTAATTGTGAATTTTAAAGTGAAATATGGACGCACGTGGAAGAGGACGTGGGCGTGGTCGTGGACGTGGCGCCGGAGGCCGTGGAGCCGGAGCCATAAACATGACGCCTGCGGAATTGGCAGCATTGATTAATGAACACGTTCAGGCGGCAGTGGCTGCTGCCCAACCTGGACAACCAGCAGGTAAATGATAGCAAGAGGTTAAACTGATTATCCTAGTTATTTGTCTAGGATATCTGACTAATGTTGGGATTGTCAAAACAGGACCACCACCATGTACCTACAAGTCCTTCATGGACTGTAAACCTCATACCTACAGCGGGACGGAAGGGGCTGTAGGGCTTGTAAGGTGGTTTGAGAAGACAGAGTCGGTTTTTGCGAAATGCAACTGCCCGCCTGCTGATCAGGTGAAGTATGCCACAGGGACGTTGGAAGGCGCAGCACTCTCTTGGTGGAATGCCCAGGTACAAATGTTGGGTCAAGCCATGGCCAATGAACTACCGTGGGATGAATTCAAAGAAATCATGACTGAAGAATATTGCCCCCGGAATGAAGTGCAGAAACTGGAGATTGAGTTCTGGCAACTCAAAATGCAAGGCTCAGAAATTGAAGCCTACACAACTCGTACTCATGAGTTAGCCACTTTATGTCCAGGGATGGTGAATGAAATGCACAAGAGGGTAGAGCATTATATACGGGGATTGGTGCCTGAAATTCAAAGTATGGTAACTGCTTCTAACCCCACTACCATACAACAAGCTATCCGAACAGCCCACAGGCTGACTGACCAGGCAGTTGAGCAAGGTCGGTTACCTAAACGGGGTGCGGTGGCAAGCGTGCCCGACCAGAAACGCAAGTGTGATGGTTCAAGCAACAAGGGATCGTCATCCAGCAGCCAATCTCAACCTCAACAACAGCAGCCAAGTCAGCAACAGCAACGGAAGTTTGATAACAACCGAAGCTTCAACCAGGCGCACTCAAATCAAGGACCCGGCGGGTATGGTGGAAGACTGCCGAAGTGCAACCGGTGTAACTACCACCATGTGGGTCGGTGTGATAACTTCAAGTGTCAACGTTGTGGGAAGATTGGTCATGCAGCCAAAGACTGTCGGGGTGAACTGATGAGAAAGCCACAACAATCACAAGAAACTCCGAAGGGTTGTTTTGAATGCGGGAAAGAAGGCCATTACAAACGCAACTGTCCCCAACTTAAGAGGAATGGTAATGGTAACAACAACAATGGGAACAACAACAATAATAACAACGGCAATAACAATAACAACAACAATGGTAATGGCAACAACAATGGAGGCAATAACAACAATGGAGCCAAAGGAAGAGCCTTCGTCATTGGCTCAGGTGAGGCTCTAAACGATCCTACAACAGTAACTGGTAAATTTTCGGTTAATGGTTGTTTTGCTACTGTATTATTCGATACCGGAGCCGATAGAAGTTTCGTGTCCACTAGGTTCTGTAGTCTTTTAAGTGATATGCCCTCAGCCTTAGAATCTAAATACACCGTAGAGTTAGCTGACGGTACACAGATTCACGTAACGCATATTCTTAGAGACTGCAAGATAGAGCTCGCTGGTCATATGTTCACCATAGATCTCATGCCTGTTACACTAGGAAGTTTCGATGTGGTAGTAGGCATGGATTGGCTTTCCGATAAACAAGCGGAAGTCATATGCCACGAGAAGATCATACGGATTCCCATTGGTGAAGAAGTCCTTACGGTCAGAGGTGATAGGAGTGGTGCGGTGATAGGCATCATCTCATTCATGAAGGCGCAGAAGTTGTTACGAAAGGGTCGACTGGCCATATTGGCACTAGTCACGGATAAACAGACTGAGGAAAAGAAGATAGAGGATATTCCCGTAGTTCGTGAGTTTCTCGAGGTGTTTCCGGAAGACCTTCCTGGATTACCACCTCATCGTCAAGTTGAATTCCAGATTGAGCTGACTCCAGGAGCCGCTCCAATTGCGAGAGCACCATACCGGTTAGCTCCGAACGAACTGCAAGAATTATCCGCCCAACTCCAAGAACTGTTAGATAAAGGGTTTATCCGACCGAGTTCGTCACCCTGGGGAGCGCCAGTTCTATTTGTGAAGAAGAAGGATGGTACATTTAGAATGTGTATCGACTATAGGGAACTGAACAAAGTTACTATCAAGAATAGATATCCCTTACCTCGTATCGATGATTTGTTTGATCAACTGCAAGGATCAAGCTATTACTCTAAGATTGATTTGAGGTCTGGGTATCATCAGCTGAGAGTTCGAGAAGAGGACATCTCGAAGACTGCTTTCCGTACACGATATGGTCACTATGAATTTTTGGTCATGCCATTTGGGTTGACGAATGCACCAGCAGTATTCATGGACCTCATGAATCGTGTGTGCAAACCCTATCTTGATCAGTTTGTTATCGTCTTTATTGATGACATACTGATATACTCAAGGACCGAGGAAGAACATGAGAAGCACTTACGTTTAATCTTGGAATTACTTAGAAAGGAACAACTGTACGCAAAGTTTTCTAAGTGTGATTTCTGGATACGTGAGGTACAATTCTTGGGTCATATTGTCAACGAGAAGGGAATACATGTTGATCCTGCTAAGATTGAAGCGATAAAGAATTGGTCTGTTCCTAAGACACCGAGTGAGATACGACAATTCCTTGGATTAGCGGGATATTATCGACGATTCATTGAAGGATTCTCTAAATTGCACAACCTCTCACAGCTTTGACTCACAAAGGAACGACGTACAAATGGGGTGAGAGTCAGGAATCTGCTTTTCAGATGCTGAAACATAAATTGTGTAGCGCACCAATATTAGCGTTACCGGATGGTAGTGATGATTTCGTAGTCTATTGTGACGCTTCTATTCAAGGACTTGGATGCGTCCTGATGCAGTGGGATAAAGTGATAGCATACGCTCTAGACAGTTGAAGATTCATGAGAAGAACTATACCACCCATGATTTGGAACTGGGTGCGGTAGTGTTTGCCTTGAAGATCTGGAGACATTACTTGTACGGTACCAAATGCACCATTTACACCGATCACAAGAGTCTTCAGCATATCTTTGAGCAAAAGGAGTTGAATATGAGGCAAAGACGCTGGGTGGAATTGTTAAACGACTATGATTGTGCTATTAAATACCACCGGGGAAGGCAAATGTAGTTGCTGATGCGCTGAGTAGAAAAGAGAATGCTAAGCCTCGACGAGTGCGAGCTCTGCAACTAACGATTAGTACGCAATTACCTGAACAAATCCGTGAGGCTCAAACAGAAGCTTTGAAAGCAGAAAACATTGGGTCTGAATCGTTAAGGGGTATGGAAAAACAATTAGAAGTAAAAGCGGATGGAATTCGTTACTTCATGGATAGGCTATGGGTACCTCTACATGGAAATCTGAGAGATTTGGTCATGAGTGAGGCTCATAAGTCCAAGTATTCTATACATCCTGGATCTGACAAGATGTACCACGATTTGAAGGCGCACTATTGGTGGCCTAACATGAAAGCAGATGTAGCTACTTATGTGAGCAAGTGTCTGACCTGCTCAAAGGTAAAGTGGAGTATCAGAAACCATCTGGATTATTACAACAACCCGAGATCCCTATGTGGAAGTGGGATCAAATATCAATGGATTTTATTACTAAGTTACCTCGTACTTCTACGGGTTGCGATACAATATGGGTTATCGTGGATCGATTGACAAAATCTGCTCATTTCCTAGCGATAAAGGAAACAGATAAGATGGAGAAGTTAACCCGACTTTATTGAAGGAGATCGTTTCGAGGCATGGAGTACCAATCTCAATTATTTCTGATCGCGATTCTCGTTTCACATCACACTTCTGGCAGTCGTTGCAGAAAGCTTTAGGTACACGATTGGATATGAGTACTGCTTATCATCCACAGACTGATGGTCAAAGCGAGCGTACTATACAGACTTTGGAGGACATGTTACGTGCTTGTGTGATTGATTTCGGGAATAACTGGGAAGTTCACCTACCGTTGGTGGAATTTTCTTACAACAACAGTTATCACACTAGTATAAAGGCAGCACCATTTGAAGCTTTATATGGGAGAAAGTGTAGATCACCAGTTTGCTGGGCTGAAATTGGTGATAGTCAATTAACGGGTCCTGAGTTAGTACACGAGACAACTGAGAAGATTGTTCAGATAAGAAACCGCATGGCCGCAGCACGAGACAGACAGAAAAGCTATGCTGACAAACGACGAAAACCTTTGGAATTTCAGATAGGTGACAAAGTTTTGTTAAAAGTCTCACCATGGAAAGGCGTAGTTCGGTTTGGTAAACGAGGAAAGCTAAATCCGAGATACGTTGGACCATTTGAGATAGTGGAAAGAATTGGTCCAGTGGCTTATCGACTAGCCTTACCTGATTCATTGAGTGGAATCCATGATGTATTCCATGTTTCAAATCTAAAGAAATGTTTAACGGATGAAACGATGGTCGTACCGCTGGAAGAAGTTCAAGTAGACGAACAATTACGTTTCATTGAGGAACCTGTCGAAGTGATGGATCGTGAGGTGAAAACGCTTAAGCAAAGCAAGATACCCATCGTCAAAGTTCGTTGGAACTCGAGACGTGGACCAGAATTCACGTGGGAACGTGAAGATCAAATGAAGCTTAAGTATCCTCAGCTATTTGAAAGGACGATGCCAGCCGGCGAAGGTATTGATTAAATTTCGCGACGAAATTTCTTTCAACATGGGGATGATGTGACAACTCATCCAAAACTCACACGATTTCGATTTCCTTGTGCCAATGCAGTAGACCAGTGATGAAACACTCACCATGTAACGCAATTTTCGGGACGAAAATTCTTTCAACATGGGGATAATGTGACATCCGGTAATTTTCCGTTACCAAACTCCGTTTGTTCCGTTAAGTCTTGCATACACGTGTCGGAGCACACACTAGTTGTCGTTGAACGTTGGTGACTTAACAATAATCAGTAATGTTAAATTGATGATAATTAAGTTAACAATGTGATTATTAAGTTATGCTTATGTGATTTGAATGTTAACTGTAATGTTATCGCGTAACGTGAAAACGTGCATATTTATTCGTGTGTTTTGTGATAAATGGGAATTATGCATGATTGTTATTTGTGATTAATAATAATTGTGTTTAGTAGTTAAAAACTATTTAAAAACTATTCAAAAAGCTTAATTTTTATAAAATACAAATTATAAGGGTTAAAAGTGTAATTATGGATTATTTAATTAAAACAAAATTAAAAACCCTAATCCCCTAACCCTTTCGGCCGCGACTTGCATTCCCTCACCCTCACCATCGCGAAATCGATCAAGAACAAGCAAGAAACCATCGGATTTGGTCGACTTCAAGTTATACAACAAGTTAGAACCTTCAATTGCAAACTATTACACATCTAAAGGTTAGATTTTTATATGATTTGATGGTTGTTCATGTTTGGCCGAAAGTTCCATGCGAATTCTGCAATTGATGGCCGAAAGTTGCTTGATTGTTGATGTTAATGTGTTTGTTAGATAGATTACATGTTGATTAACGTTGATTATGCAAGAAAGTTTGGATTTTGGTTGTTTGTTCATAGGAATATCTTGGCCGTGAGTTTGAAGTGATGTTGGATCAAATTGGATGTTGAATAATGGTTGTTTGATGTTGTGATTATGTTAGTTGTATTGTATATATGTTAGTTAACGTCGATTATACAAGAAAGCCATGATTTGGATGCATTGTTCATAGGTTACTAATAATAGTAACTTTATTTTGCATGAATTGATGATTGGATGATGTGTGAATGTTATGGATGTGTTTGTGATGATGATTAGATGCTAGATGGTTGATATGAATGTTAGGAATTCAAGAATGCATGTTGTAGTTCATACCTTACTAAAGATAGTAACTTTTGGGTATGAAAGTTGATGAATCATGATGATTAGGTGTTGTTGATCATGTTTAGATGTTGTCATGGACTTGAATTGGTATATAATTGATGAATTCATGAATGTAGTGTGAGTTTGATGAATTTGGGATGAACTTTCCCAAAAGGGAAACTTTAATTGTGCAAATCCTTGAATTGGATGATTTGAGCATGTTTGGGATATTAGGATCATGCTAGTGTGTTCATGGATGGGTTCTAAGGTGACTAAATGTGTTGTTTATGTTGTATGAATGTTGATTTGGGTTGTTATCTGTTTTGGCCTGTTGTGATTTGCATGATTTGTATGATATCTAGTTATATGATGATCTAGGTAGTACATGTGGTGGTGATGTGCTATATGTAATCAAGTGGTATGTTGATCATGTATGATATGCTGTTGTGTTAGTTTAATGAATTATCACCTATAATGTCACCAACGGGTCCAACGGGTCAACTGGGTCAAATGTGTCTTGTATTCTTAAACCTTGAGTTCCTTGGTTTGTAGAGCACTTAGGGTTTCGTGTTGTTTTTGTGCACACGTACTTATGTACTCTTGTATTCTAGGTGACCTTTGAAGGTTGTCTTTCCTTCTTTCTTTCAAGTTAAACTCTAAGTTAATTCTTGCGCATACCAGGTGAGTTCTTGCCCCACTCTTTTTACATAAATCTCTTTTGGGGGAGATGGCATACTGTTTACAAACGCTTTTATTTATGAGTGTGTATAATATTGATATAGTGTTGTTTACCATGGAAAGTCCTCACACTTTCGGATTGTTAATATTGACTAGCGGGGAAATTTTGGGTAGTACTACTGGGTCTGACGAGCCCCACCTGTGCGACTCGAGGTCAAACGGGTGCAATTTTGTCCTATCACATATTCGTCACGACCTGGTAAGTCGTGACGGGAGGCAACAAACGTATCACAGTCAGCTTCAATCGCGAGATCACTATGATTAATATTTTTATGTTAATAGACTAGCTATCTATTGCAATACACTACTTATGCTCTGAAAACCATTGATTGGTTTATATTTTAACGCAAACTCTTGAACTCACCAACCATGTGTTGACTTGTTTAGTATGCTATTCTCAGGTTAAGGTTGCCAGATTGCCTAGGAGCACGCACGTCAGCATTGTTGAGTTGTCTACATTTGCATTGTTTACAAATTGGGATTATTTTCATTTTATACATTTGTGTTTGGGGCGCGTATGTTTTGCGCATTCTCTTTACATATTACTTGTTTTGGGTTTTTCTGTTTTAAAAACGCTTCCGCAGTATTTTAAACGCTTCCGCAGTATTTTAAACGTTAACTCTGGTTTTGTTTATTTATCATATAGAGTCGTTCTTGGTAACTAATGACTGAGATCCTGGTATGTCACGCGCCTCGCGGTAAAACCCCGCTCGCGGATTTTGAGGGTGTGACAGATTGGTATCAGAGCCATTGGTTATAGGGAACTAGGTTGCATACACACACTAGACTATAACCGCACAGTTGTTAGTTACTTATCGTTTACTCTCCTTACTGTATACTCATTGGCATACGCAACACGTACTTCGCAGCATGGCATCGTCGTCCAGGAATTTAGGCAAGAGACCTGCACGATCTGAATCACCTCCTACATCTCCCGTACCTGATAGGGGATCTAACTGGCCACGACATCCTTATCCTCGCGGCGAGATAGACTGGGATCAGCCTTTCGTACCTCCTGAGCTCGATCCTCCGCGTAACTGGGATTTCTACCCCACTTACATTAACCGTATGGCTTATAGAGAGCGCGTACCACCTGTAGCACCTACACGACCTAGGACTAGGTCATCAACCGCCTCTACTTTGCCTACACTTCCTACCTTGAGCATCCCTCTGGAGCAGGCATTTGCAGCCCTAGTAGCCACACTGGACACAGAGCGACAGCGGATTAGAGGACTCACTGACGAGAACTCTGCGATACGATCTGAGATGCGTCAGCTGCGTTACCAAGTAGATACGCTTCAGGAGCGACTTTCGATGGCCATTGGTGGACATCATACTCTGGCAGGTAACGTGGTAGCACTTGGTGAGCGCATGGATGCACAGGATCACCATAACATGGAGATTGATAATAGGTTCGTTGGTTTAGAGGCACAGCTAGCAGCACTTCAGATTGCTGAAGCTCCTGCACCTTTGGTGGACCCTGATGAGGAAGACCCAGAAGAAGAACCCGAGGAAGCCCCCGAAGAAGAACCAGTAGAGATGGATGAGGACAGTGACGGATCTGATGTACTGGACTGATCCTACTTTTAAATGACTTAGACTATGTAGTGTTTCTTTTCTTTGAAACCTATGTGGGAAGGGTTGTTTCCCACCCAACTGACAAACTTAAATTTTGACATTGATGGAATATTTTGTGACTCAATTACAATTTATTTATCTTTGATTATTATTTCTGTTATAAACGTTGTGGTTGTGGTAAATTCGTTATTTCTTATTGTTTACTGTACTTTGATGAGATTAATGTGTTGGATGTTACTCATTATTGTAATTGTGAATTTTAAAGTGAAATATGGACGCACGTGGAAGAGGACGTGGGCGTGGTCGTGGACGTGGCGCCGGAGGCCGTGGAGCCGGAGCCATAAACATGACGCCTGCGGAATTGGCAGCATTGATTAATGAACACGTTCAGGCGGCAGTGGCTGCTGCCCAACCTGGACAACCAGCAGGTAAATGATAGCAAGAGGTTAAACTGATTATCCTAGTTATTTGTCTAGGATATCTGACTAATGTTGGGATTGTCAAAACAGGACCACCACCATGTACCTACAAGTCCTTCATGGACTGTAAACCTCATACCTACAGCGGGACGGAAGGGGCTGTAGGGCTTGTAAGGTGGTTTGAGAAGACAGAGTCGGTTTTTGCGAAATGCAACTGCCCGCCTGCTGATCAGGTGAAGTATGCCACAGGGACGTTGGAAGGCGCAGCACTCTCTTGGTGGAATGCCCAGGTACAAATGTTGGGTCAAGCCATGGCCAATGAACTACCGTGGGATGAATTCAAAGAAATCATGACTGAAGAATATTGCCCCCGGAATGAAGTGCAGAAACTGGAGATTGAGTTCTGGCAACTCAAAATGCAAGGCTCAGAAATTGAAGCCTACACAACTCGTACTCATGAGTTAGCCACTTTATGTCCAGGGATGGTGAATGAAATGCACAAGAGGGTGGAGCATTATATACGGGGATTGGTGCCTGAAATTCAAAGTATGGTAACTGCTTCTAACCCCACTACCATACAACAAGCTATCCGAACAGCCCACAGGCTGACTGACCAGGCAGTTGAGCAAGGTCGGTTACCTAAACGGGGTGCGGTGGCAAGCGTGCCCGACCAGAAACGCAAGTGGGATGGTTCAAGCAACAAGGGATCGTCATCCAGCAGCCAATCTCAACCTCAACAACAGCAGCCAAGTCAGCAACAGCAACGGAAGTTTGATAACAACCGAAGCTTCAACCAGGCGCACTCAAATCAAGGACCCGGCGGGTATGGTGGAAGACTGCCGAAGTGCAACCGGTGTAACTACCACCATGTGGGTCGGTGTGATAACTTCAAGTGTCAACGTTGTGGGAAGATTGGTCATGCAGCCAAAGACTGTCGGGGTGAACTGATGAGAAAGCCACAACAATCACAAGAAACTCCGAAGGGTTGTTTTGAATGCGGGAAAGAAGGCCATTACAAACGCAACTGTCCCCAACTTAAGAGGAATGGTAATGGTAACAACAACAATGGGAACAACAACAATAATAACAACGGCAATAACAATAACAACAACAATGGTAATGGCAACAACAATGGAGGCAATAACAACAATGGAGCCAAAGGAAGAGCCTTCGTCATTGGCTCAGGTGAGGCTCTAAACGATCCTACAACAGTAACTGGTAAATTTTCGGTTAATGGTTGTTTTGCTACTGTATTATTCGATACCGGAGCCGATAGAAGTTTCGTGTCCACTAGGTTCTGTAGTCTTTTAAGTGATATGCCCTCAGCCTTAGAATCTAAATACACCGTAGAGTTAGCTGACGGTACACAGATTCACGTAACGCATATTCTTAGAGACTGCAAGATAGAGCTTGCTGGTCATATGTTCACCATAGATCTCATGCCTGTTACACTAGGAAGTTTCGATGTGGTAGTAGGCATGGATTGGCTTTCCGATAAACAAGCGGAAGTCATATGCCACGAGAAGATCATACGGATTCCCATTGGTGAAGAAGTCCTTACGGTCAGAGGTGATAGGAGTGGTGCGGTGATAGGCATCATCTCATTCATGAAGGCGCAGAAGTTGTTACGAAAGGGTCGACTGGCCATATTGGCACTAGTCACGGATAAACAGACTGAGGAAAAGAAGATAGAGGATATTCCCGTAGTTCGTGAGTTTCTCGAGGTGTTTCCGGAAGACCTTCCTGGATTACCACCTCATCGTCAAGTTGAATTCCAGATTGAGTTGACTCCAGGAGCCGCTCCAATTGCGAGAGCACCATACCGGTTAGCTCCGAACGAACTGCAAGAATTATCCGCCCAACTCCAAGAACTGTTGGATAAAGGGTTTATCCGACCGAGTTCGTCACCCTGGGGAGCGCCAGTTCTATTTGTGAAGAAGAAGGATGGTACATTTAGAATGTGTATCGACTATAGGGAACTGAACAAGGTTACTATCAAGAATAGATATCCCTTACCTCGTATCGATGATTTGTTTGATCAACTGCAAGGATCAAGCTATTACTCTAAGATTGATCTGAGGTCTGGGTATCATCAGCTGAGAGTTCGAGAAGAGGACATCTCGAAGACTGCTTTCCGTACACGATATGGTCACTATGAATTTTTGGTCATGCCATTTGGGTTGACGAATGCACCAGCAGTATTCATGGACCTCATGAATCGCGTGTGCAAACCCTATCTTGATCAGTTTGTTATCGTCTTTATTGATGACATACTGATATACTCAAGGACCGAGGAAGAACATGAGAAGCACTTACGTTTAATCTTGGAATTACTTAGAAAGGAACAACTGTACGCAAAGTTTTCTAAGTGTGATTTCTGGATACGTGAGGTACAATTCTTGGGTCATATTGTCAACGAGAAGGGAATACATGTTGATCCTGCTAAGATTGAAGCGATAAAGAATTGGTCTGTTCCTAAGACACCGAGTGAGATACGACAATTCCTTGGATTAGCGGGATATTATCGACGATTCATTGAAGGATTCTCTAAGATTGCACAACCTCTCACAGCTTTGACTCACAAAGGAACGACGTACAAATGGGGTGAGAGTCAGGAATCTGCTTTTCAGTTGCTGAAACATAAATTGTGTAGCGCACCAATATTAGCGTTACCGGATGGTAGTGATGATTTCGTAGTCTATTGTGACGCTTCTATTCAAGGACTTGGATGCGTCCTGATGCAGCGGGATAAAGTGATAGCATACGCCTCTAGACAGTTGAAGATTCATGAGAAGAACTATACCACCCATGATTTGGAACTGGGTGCGGTAGTGTTTGCCTTGAAGATCTGGAGACATTACTTGTACGGTACCAAATGCACCATTTACACCGATCACAAGAGTCTTCAGCATATCTTTGAGCAAAAGGAGTTGAATATGAGGCAAAGACGCTGGGTGGAATTGTTAAACGACTATGATTGTGCTATTAAATACCACCCGGGGAAGGCAAATGTAGTTGCTGATGCGCTGAGTAGAAAAGAGACTGCTAAGCCTCGACGAGTGCGAGCTCTGCAACTAACGATTAGTACGCAATTACCTGAACAAATCCGTGAGGCTCAAACAGAAGCTTTGAAAGCAGAAAACATTGGGTCTGAATCGTTAAGGGGTATGGAAAAACAATTAGAAGTAAAAGCGGATGGAATTCGTTACTTCATGGATAGCTATGGGTACCTCTACATGGAAATCTGAGAGATTTGGTCATGAGTGAGGCTCATAAGTCCAAGTATTCTATACATCCTGGATCTGACAAGATGTACCACGATTTGAAGGCGCACTATTGGTGGCCTAACATGAAAGCAGATGTAGCTACTTATGTGAGCAAGTGTCTGACCTGCTCAAAGGTAAAAGTGGAGTATCAGAAACCATCTGGATTATTACAACAACCCGAGATCCCTATGTGGAAGTGGGATCAAATATCAATGGATTTTATTACTAAGTTACCTCGTACTTCTACGGGTTGCGATACAATATGGGTTATCGTGGATCGATTGACAAAATCTGCTCATTTCCTAGCGATAAAGGAAACAGATAAGATGGAGAAGTTAACCCGACTTTATTGAAGGAGATCGTTTCGAGGCATGGAGTACCAATCTCAATTATTTCTGATCGCGATTCTCGTTTCACATCACACTTCTGGCAGTCGTTGCAGAAAGCTTTAGGTACACGATTGGATATGAGTACTGCTTATCATCCACAGACTGATGGTCAAAGCGAGCGTACTATACAAACTTTGGAGGACATGTTACGTGCTTGTGTGATTGATTTCGGGAATAACTGGGAAGTTCACCTACCGTTGGTGGAATTTTCTTACAACAACAGTTATCACACTAGTATAAAGGCAGCACCATTTGAAGCTTTATATGGGAGAAAGTGTAGATCACCAATTTGCTGGGCTGAAATTGGTGATAGTCAATTAACGGGTCCTGAGTTAGTACACGAGACAACTGAGAAGATTGTTCAGATAAGAAACCGCATGGCGCAGCACGAGACAGACAGAAAAGCTATGCTGACAAACGACGAAAACCTTTGGAATTTCAGATAGGTGACAAAGTTTTATTGAAAGTCTCACCATGGAAAGGCGTAGTTCGGTTTGGTAAACGAGGAAAGCTAAATCCGAGATACGTTGGACCATTTGAGATAGTGGAAAGAATTGGTCCAGTGGCTTATCGACTAGCCTTACCTGATTCATTGAGTGGAATCCATGATGTATTCCATGTTTCAAATCTAAAGAAATGTTTAACGGATGAAACGATGGTCGTACCGCTGGAAGAAGTTCAAGTAGACGAACAATTACGTTTCATTGAGGAACCTGTCGAAGTGATGGATCGTGAGGTGAAAACGCTTAAGCAAAGCAAGATACCCATCGTCAAAGTTCGTTGGAACTCGAGACGTGGACCAGAATTCACGTGGGAACGTGAAGATCAAATGAAGCTTAAGTATCCTCAGCTATTTGAAAGGACGATGCCAGCCGGCGAAGGTATTGATTAAATTTCGGGACGAAATTTCTTTCAACATGGGGATGATGTGACAACTCATCCAAAACTCACACGATTTCGATTTCCTTGTGCCAATGCAGTAGACCAGTGATGAAACACTCACCATGTAACGCAATTTTCGGGACGAAAATTCTTTCAACATGGGGATAATGTGACATCCGGTAATTTTCCGTTACCAAACTCCGTTTGTTCCGTTAAGTCTTGCATACACGTGTCGTGCACACACACTAGTTGTCGTTGAACGTTGGTGACTTAACAATAATCAGTAATGTTAAATTGATGATAATTAAGTTAACAATGTGATTATTAAGTTATGCTTATGTGATTTGAATGTTAATTGTAATGTTATCGCGTAACGTGAAAACGTGCATATTTATTCGTGTGTTTTGTGATAAATGGGAATTATGCATGATTGTTATTTGTGATTAATAATAATTGTGTTTAGTAGTTAAAAACTATTTAAAAACTATTCAAAAAGCTTAATTTTTATAAAATACAAATTATAAGGGTTAAAAGTGTATTATGGATTATTTAATTAAAACAAAATTAAAAACCCTAATCCCCTAACCCTTTCGGCCGCGACTTGCATTCCCTCACCCTCACCATCGCGAAATCAATCAAGAACAAGCAAGAAACCATCGGATTTGGTCGACTTCAAGTTATACAACAAGTTAGAACCTTCAATTGCAAACTATTACACATCTAAAGGTTAGATTTTTATATGATTTGATGGTTGTTCATGTTTGGCCGAAAGTTCCATGCGAATTCTGCAATTGATGGCCGAAAGTTGCTTGATTGTTGATGTTAATGTGTTTGTTAGATAGATTACATGTTGATTAACGTTGATTATGCAAGAAAGTTTGGATTTTGGTTGTTTGTTCATAGGAATATCTTGGCCGTGAGTTTGAAGTGATGTTGGATCAAATTGGATGTTGAATAATGGTTGTTTGATGTTGTGATTATGTTAGTTGTATTGTATATATGTTAGTTAACGTCGATTATACAAGAAAGCCATGATTTGGATGCATTGTTCATAGGTTACTAATAATAGTAACTTTATTTTGCATGAATTGATGATTGGATGATGTGTGAATGTTATGGATGTGTTTGTGATGATGATTAGATGCTAGATGGTTGATATGAAGGTTAGGAATTCAAGAATGCATGTTGTAGTTCATACCTTACTAAAGATAGTAACTTTTGGGTATGAAAGTTGATGAATCATGATGATTAGGTGTTGTTGATCATGTTTAGATGTTGTCTTAGTCTTGAATTGGTATATAATTGATGAATTCATGAATGTAGTGTGGGTTTGATGAATTTGGAATGAACTTTCCCAAAAGGGAAACTTTAATTGTGCAAATCCTTGAATTGGATGATTTGAGCATGTTTGGGATATTAGGATCATGCTAGTGTGTTCATGGATGGGTTCTAAGGTGACTAAATGTGTTGTTTATGTTGTATGAATGTTGATTTGGGTTGTTATCTGTTTTGGCCTGTTGTGATTTGCATGATTTGTATGATATCTAGTTATATGATGATCTAGGTAGTACATGTGGTGGTGATGTGCTATATGTAATCAGTGGTATGTTGATCATGTATGATATGCTGTTGTGTTAGTTTAATGAATTATCACCTATAATGTCACCAACGGGTCCAACGGGTCAACTGGGTCAAATGTGTCTTGTATTCTTAAACCTTGAGTTCCTTGGTTTGTAGAGCACTTAGGGTTTCGTGTTGTTTTTGTGCACACGTACTTATGTACTCTTGTATTCTAGGTGACCTTTGAAGGTTGTCTTTCCTTCTTTCTTTCAAGTTAAACTCTAAGTTAATTCTTGCGCATACCAGGTGAGTTCTTGCCCCACTCTTTTTACATAAATCTCTTTTGGGGGAGATGGCATACTGTTTACAAACGCTTTTATTTATGAGTGTGTATAATATTGATATAGTGTTGTTTACCATGGAAAGTCCTCACACTTTCGGATTGTTAATATTGACTAGCGGGGAAATTTTGGGTAGTACTACTGGGTCTGACGAGCCCCACCTGTGCGACTCGAGGTCAAACGGGTGCAATTTTGTCCTATCACATATTCGTCACGACCTGGTAAGTCGTGACGGGAGGCAACAAACGTATCACAGTCAGCTTCAATCGCGAGATCACTATGATTAATATTTTTATGTTAATAGACTAGCTATCTATTGCAATACACTACTTATGCTCTGAAAACCATTGATTGGTTTATATTTTAACGCAAACTCTTGAACTCACCAACCATGTGTTGACTTGTTTAGTATGCTATTCTCAGGTTAAGGTTGCCAGATTGCCTAGGAGCACGCACGTCAGCATTGTTGATTGTCTACATTTGCATTGTTTACAAATTGGGATTATTTTCATTTTATACATTTGTGTTTGGGGAGCGTATGTTTTGCGCATTCTCTTTACATATTACTTGTTTTGGGTTTTTCTGTTTTAAAAACGCTTCCGCAGTATTTTAAACGCTTCCGCAGTATTTTAAACGTTAACTCCGGTTTTGTTTATTTATCATATAGAGTCGTTCATGGTAACTAATGACTGAGATCCTGGTATGTCACGCGCCTCGCGGTAAAACCCCGCTCGCGGATTTTGAGGGTGTGACAGATTCTAAATTTTTCATTGTGTTATTGGGTATATTGTGTTAAATCAGTGGGAAATCATTGTCATACATCAAGTGCACTGTTGAATCGATTATCAGGACTAATAATATGGTATCAGAGCCATTGTGCTCTTGTTGATTTGAGTTTTTTTGTTTGGTTCAAGTTCTAAGTCAATGTTCCATTCATTTTCGATCTGATCTGAGTGTTTTGGATATGAAAATTGATTGAGGATTGCTCGATTTTGGTGTGGGAAGCTATAGGAATCATCAGATCTTAAATCCATTGAGATTTGGATGAGTTTGAGCTGATTTCGTGCTGAAAAAGGCTGTCCAGATACGTCGGGCAAATTTACAGCTCGTCCAGCGAAATTACAGCATCTTTCAGTGAAACTACATAGTTTCGCCGGGTGAAACTAGAGTTCCTTCAGCAAAACTAAGCTGTTCTTGGTTTTTGGATCTGGTTTCCTCGTTCCAGCGAAAGTACATGTTTTGAATGAAAGTTCATAGTGTTTGCGTGCCAATCCTAGCGAAATTGCTGCCAAATTGTTCTCTGAATGAATGTTCAACTAGTTTATGGTGAAATTACCCTGCGAAACTAGCATTTGTGTGCCATTGCTGAGCGAAATCATTGTCATACATCAAGTGCACTATTGAATCGATAATCAGGACCAACAGTTTTAATATGCCTCCATATCCTATGTCTGATGCATCAGTTTCAATAATTTTATCCCATTCTGGGTTTGCAATCATTAAGCAGAGAAGGTTTTGAACCTTTTGCTTAATTTTCTAGACTGCTTTAGTATGATTGATAGAGCATAGCTTAGGATTTTTCTTTAGCCTATCATATAGCAAAGCAGTGTCTTCTGCTAAGTTTTTATAATAAGGAAGAATGTAATTTAAGCTTTGAAGAAATCTTTGCAATTGGGTTTTATCCAGAATTTCATCAGGAAATTTGGATGCAAACTCAATGCTTCTATTAATTAGAATTATATTCCCTTGGTTAATATTATGACCTAAAAATCTAACTTTAGTTTGAAAAAGTAACATCTTTGGTCTAGATATAACTAAACCATTTTTTAAAATTATATTTTTGAATATTTCTAAATGTTTAAAATGAGTTTCAATATCCTTTGAAAATACGAGATATCATCTATATAAACAACAATAAATTCACTATAGGGAATAAATATGTCATTCATAATATTTTGAAATTCTGAATGGGGCATTTTTAAGCCAAATGGCATAACATTCCATTCGTAATGCCCAATAGGTACCGTAAAGGCAGTTTTATACCTATCTTTTTCTTCAATCTGGATTTGCCAATATTCTTATTTTAAATCAAATTTAGAAAATACATTTGACTCATATAATTTATCTAATAAATATTTCTCATTAGGTATACGATACCTAATCCATTTTAGAACTCTATTAAGCGGTTTATAATTAATAACTAACCTTGGTACACCTCTTTCCTGTTCAAAATGTTTATTAACATAAAAGGTTGTACACGACCATGAAGATTTTAAATTTCTTATTAAATTATTGTTTAAAAGGGATTTTATCTCTTGTTTACACAATTACATGTATTCATAATTCATTTGGCAAGGACGCGCCTTGGTCGGAATTTGGCTTTCATTAAAACCTTCTTCATATGGAAGTGAAACAATATGTTTCTTTCTATCCCAGAAAGCATTAGGATGATCATTGCATATTTGTAAACTAAATTGATGCTCTATTAATCTAATTTTTTCTTGTAATTTTGGATTATTTAATTTCTCTTGAATGTTTAAAGAAAATATTTCCTTTTGTGAAAATTTAATTTGATTTATTTTTGCTCTTAGCAATTCATCTTTTAAATTATTTAATGTTCTTGTTACTGGATTAAAAATAAATTTAAAAACAATTTTTTTCCTTCATACGTGTCAGTTATTCCAGTACGATCTATATTTTTTAAAGGAAAAATTTTATCAAAGAAAGGACTTTCAAGTGTAACTTGGTTTCCAAGATTTTTTACTAGTACAAAGCTTGTACTAATACAAATATTATTTTGACAAATAAAAGCTTAAGGAATTTTATAATTCACTTCCAAATTTTCTTTTTCAGCATGACTCGGACTATGAGTAGTTTTATAATAATATTTTATAGAAATTAATCATTCATGTATACAATTTAAATCTGCACCACCATCAAAAAGTGCGATTACTTCTATAAAGAAATCATTTCCTATTAATAGTTTGATTTTTTCATGTCATTTTTGAGAAGTAATAATTTCTCTTATATTTTTCAGATATAATTTTGATTCTTTAATTTGTTGCATGTTTATTTTATCTTTTTCAAGACATACTATTCTATGATCTAGTTCTTTATTATTTTATTGTAAAAGCTTTATTTCTAATTTTAAATTATCGATTTCTTTTTTAAATTCTTGTATATCAATGGGTTTTTTATCATTATTTTTTTGATTTAATTGGTTTTTTAATTCAGCTAAAGAAAATGATTTTAAATCTTTAAAATTTAAACAAGAAGAGCCTTCTTCTTGTTTTTCCATATATGAAGAAATTATATTTTCTTTAATCTGTGGATCATCTACCACTTTTAATAATTCCACTATTTCACTTGTTAAGACATTTATTTTCATATTTTGAAATTGTGAAATTATTTGATAAATATTTTCTTCTTCTTGTGAAGTACTATTGCAGCAATTGTTTTTGCAATAATTTTCTTCTTCAGAGGAAGAGTATAAACTTTTATTTTCTAAAATATTTAAATTTTCATTAGAAAATTGATCAGATTTAGAATTTGATTCTAATAGTATTTTTAATATTTGATTTCTTAATTCTTCATCTTCTAGCTTATTAAGCTTTTTCTTAACCCACCTAGTTTTTGCTTTATGGCCAATTTTCTCACATTTTTTTACAAATTAATAGTTGAAACATATGATTATTATTGTTAATTAGTAATACTTGTATTTTGTAGTTAAAGATTGTCAAAAATTGCTAAAAGATTAACTTTTACAAAATATAATTAAGGAGGGTTTAATGGTAAAAATGATAATTACCAAATATTAACAAAAATCAAACCCTAAACCCCCCACCTTCCCGTTTTTGGCCGCGACTTCCCCACACCCACACACACTTCGATTTTGATCAACAACAACAATCAAGCATCGATTTTGATTACTTCTGTAACACCCGAAACCTCGGTCAAAATAAAAAGAAAAGAAAATTATTTTGAAGAAAATAAAAAAAAGGCAAAGATGAGGGGTGTAAAGTGTAAAAGTCCACCAAAAAGTCAAAAAGATGTGTATAAGGGGCATGGTCGCCCATGCTCTTTCTGTTGCTGCTGCTACCGAAAGAAAAGAAGAAGAAAGAGCTAAAAACCCTTGTTTCCCTCGGTTGTGAAGAAGGAAGGTGGCATTCTTCGAAGGTTAGTGTGTTTATATGTTAATTGGTTCGGTTTTTATGGGGTTTTCAACCTTAAAACCGATTATTAAGTGTTCTATGTGGTTTGGTGTTTGTTTTGTTTGTTTTTAGGTGTTTGAACTCTAGTGCAGGCAAGTTTGGAGGAGTGTTACTTGTTTGCTACTATAGGTGAGTTCTAGACCCGGTTTTTATGTGTTTTAAACTATTTTGGGGCTGAAAATGCATGATTAAAATGTTTTACAACTAATTTATGTTTACCCGTATGTATATATATGTTTGTGCTTATGTTCTATGCTTGTTTATGTGTTATGGTTGCTTAGGATGTTGGGTGTAAGCTTAGAACATATTAGTATGCAGTTTGGGTTCGAATGTAAGTCTGAAACATACATAACTGATGGTCATGCGCCCAAACAAGGGCCATGCGCCTGGGATCTTAACTTAGAAATGCCCAAGTTCAGGCCATACGCCCAAACAGGGCCCATACGCCTGGACTATTTGCCTTAGAAAGATTTTGGGGCTCATGCGCCCCAATAGTGCCCAAGCGCCCTAGGTTTTGCTTGAAATTGACAAGTGTTAACTCATGCGCCTAAATAGTTTCAGGCGCCCAACCCTTTGTTCAGGCGCCTAAGTGCTAGTCCATGCGCCTGAACAGTTCATGCGCCCAGAATGTAAGCTAAAATGCCCAAGTGTAGGATTCATGAGCCTGAATAGTGTTAAAGTGCCTAAGCAGGGCTCATCCGCCTGCATAGTGTCCATGCGCCTAAACACTTAGAAAATTTTCTGGAATTTTGGAAAATCAGAATTTTAGGGTTTGACCCTGGTTTGACTTGGTGATATTACTTGATTATTTTATTTATGTTTTGGGATGTTCTTGTGTTCCTATTTATTATATTACTATGTGACTTTACGTGGTGTGATTTATACGTATAACGTAAAGTATTATCATTAAAGAAAGTGGAAAGATTAATGATAATGAGAAGTGGAACATAAAGAACGGAAGAAAGACTTGCAAGAAAATTCACATGAGGTTCATAACCACTAGGTTGTTAGCTCAACTGTGTGCGGTTTAGCTAACCCGTTGGATGCACACAGGGTCAATCTTTGAGATTGAGGGGACCCTTGTTGCTGCCCCGGTACTGGTGTCGGCTTCGTGCATCAGTATGGGGTCTATGTGTAGACCTCGGCCCAGTACCAGTTTAGTGTGCAATATCGGGGGCATAGCACATTGGTCCAGATTAAGTAAAAGATTAAAATAAAAGTTCGGATGAACGATGATGTAAATGGTAAAAGAAGATAATGGATGTTATCTTAACTGTACGTATGATGTGTGATCACGTACGAATGAAAAATATATTATTTTAAAGGGTATTTTCGTATACAAACCTTTTAAGGTATTTAAATGTTTTAAAACTAGAACTCACTCAGCAACGCTGACATCTATGCATTTTCAGTTGGCAGGTAATTTTTGCTGAGGATGGCACTCGGGGAGGCTACTCGTCGGGGCTAGACTAGCATCCGTTCACGCATACTAATATTGTTGTTTTGTAATGCAATTAACATGAACTTTTGTAACTATTAACAATTAACAATGTATTGCTTAGCAACAGTATTTATTAATAAAGTGAATGGCTTTTGATATTAATTCCGCTGCATTGGTTTATTAACTATGAAATGTTTTATGCTATGATTGACCAACTGTGAGGTCTCCGGGAACGGGGCCTTACAAGTTGGTATCAGTGCCAAAGTTTAAGAGAAATAGGTAAATATTTTCAAAACCTAAACTTAAACTGAGAATGGGACGAATGGAGGGATGCCAGCCCGAGTAGCTACGTGCCATCAGGTATTTCTTTTCTTAATATCAACCGGTATTATGTGCGTGTGCTATTTGATTTATGTGCCTTTAGTTGATTTGGATACTAATGTAGTCAGGATAGGAAATGCTCTGGGGATGAAGAGTAAAGTAAGTGGCTAATCGCAACTGGCCACTGTAATTAAGGACTTACTATACTTAACATAAACTGAGCTATTACCTTGAATGACCGTGTTGGTGTTTGAATCTTATAGTGTTTAGAGGATGGTTGGGGGAAGATCATCGAAAGATTCTCGTAGTGGAACGCGGGGCGTTCGTGGTAGGCCACATAGTACAAGGAAAAAGACCAAGACCGCAGAGACGGCTCCTGCTGAGCCTGATCTTCATCACCCGGAGTGCTGTGACGAGAGTGCTAATCTAAGAGCCTCGGTGAAGGAGGCAGTGGTGGAGGAGGTTCACCAAGTCATGTAGACGATCCTACCGTCTGTAGTGACTGAAGTTATCCGGGCTGTTAGAGAAGACGAAAGGAAAGAGAAGAGGAGGAAAGGAGGACGACTACTGGCAGGAGGGAGAATGTAAGAGGACACAAAGATGAAGAGGAGCTGAATGCTAAAAGGGGTGCCTCCAGTGATGAAGAAGAGGTGGTGGTACGGGAAACCATGAGGGGATGCAGCTACGGGGCATTCCAACGGTGTAAACCCCCTACTTTTGATGGTAATGGCAATGCTGTAGCTGCCCACCGCTGGATAAGGAAGATGGAGGCAGTATTGAAGTTCAGTGAGTGTCGGGAAGACCAGAAAGTGATGTTCGCCACTCACTCGTTTGTCGACTCGGCACTATGTTGGTGGGACAATTTTGTCCAAGCCGAGGGTGACAAGGCCATCGGGAGAATGAGATGGGGAGAGCTGAAGAAGTTGGTGATTGAGGAATTTTGTCCTCACCGAGAACTCAACAAGATCGAAAGGGAGTTCTTACAGCTGGAGGCGGGAACTATGACCCACCCGCAATATACCTCCAAGTTTAACGAAATGGCGAGGTTGGTGCCGGATCAGGTTACGCCGGTATCGAGGAAGATCAATCGATACGTTCAGGGACTACCAGCCGACATCCGCAGACATTTAATCGCTGCCCAACCGAGCACTTTTAGGTCGGCAGTGGATTTGTCAGGAATGTTGTATGATGAAAGGGAAGTAGTGGTGGTTGAGGTGAAGAAGGCGGACGGCGGTGATAAGAACTGGAGAGGTAAGCGGTTTGGGCGTGGCGGTTACACCCCAAACAACAAAAGGAGGAGGATGGATGACCGACGGGTGGAGTCATCAGGCCCGGGTTGAGGAAGTGCGACCGATGTGGTAGGGAGCACACTGGTGATTGTATGAGGGGAGTGACTGTGTGCTTCAAGTGTGGGAAGCCCGGTCATATAGCAAGAGATTGTGGAGTGCCAAAGTGCTTCAACTGTGGCGGGACTGGCCACAGGAACTATGAGTGCAAGAAGCCGAGAGGTGAGAGCTCTAGGGCCAAGAAGGGGACTGAAGAAGGTGGACAGAGGGCAAGTGCTAGAGCCTTCACGATGACCCGAGAGGAAGTCCGGGTAGACCCCGACGTCGTGTCAGGTATGTTTCTAGTAAACCAAACTTGTGCCTCTATATTATTTGATTCTGGTGCTAGTAGGAGTTTCATATCTGCTGCTTTCTGTGCTAAGTTGCCTGTTAGTAGTAGAAGTATGGATGAGCCTTTTGATGTAGAAACTGCTATTGGTAAGTCAACCAGAATTTCTAGTATGATTGAAGATTGTGGCATAGAATTAGAGGGCCATAGGTTTGCTGCTATACTATATGTGATGCCCCTAGAAGGATTCAATGTAGTACTAGGGATGGACTGGTTAGCAACCTATGAGGCAAACATCGTGTGTCGCAAGAAGATGATTCGACTAATTGCGCCCGATGGAAGTTTGGTGACGGTCTACGGTGATCGCGTCGCTACGGTTCCGAGGTGATTTCGATGGCGGTGGCAGAGAAGTGCATGAAGGGAAGATGTAGTGCCTACCTGGCTTATGTGAAGGATGTGGACGCGTCGATACCATAATTGTCTGAGGTGCCAGTGGTGTGTGACTTCCCGGACGTGTTCCTAGAAGATTTACCAGGTGTGCCACCTGACCGTGAGATCGAGTTTCAGATTGACCAAATACCCGGTGCTCAGCCCATTGCCAAAGCACCGTATCGGTTAGCTCCGTCTGAGATGAAAGAGCTGATGGATCAGCTGCAGGAGTGATGGACAAGGGGTTCATTCGACCAAGCATCTCTCCTTGGGGTGCTCTGGTCTTGTTTGTTAAGAAGAAAGACGGTAGTATGAGGATGTGTATAGACTACCGTGAGTTGAACAAGTTGACGGTGAAGAACAGATATCCATTTCCAAGGATAGATGACTTGTTTGACCAACTTCAAGGTGCCAGTTGGTTCTCCAGGATAGATCTTTGATCTGGCTACCATCAGCTGAAGGTAAAAGAACAAGATCTTCCTAAGATAGCGTTTCGCATGCGTTATGGACATTACGAGTTCCTCGTTATGTCTTTCGGTTTAACTAATGTGCCAGCTGCCTTTATAGATTTGATGAATCGAGTGTGCCGGCCAATGCTAGATAATTTAGTGATTGTGTTTATTGATGATATCCTGATTTATTCAAAGAGCGAAGAAGAACATGCCGGTCACATACGCGAGGTATTGGAGACACTTAGAAGGGAGAAGCTTTAAGCTAAATTCTCTAAGTGTGCTTTCTGGTTACATGAAGTTCAATTTTTAGGTCACGTGGTGAATCCTGAAGGAATCATGGTGGACCCGGCAAAGGTTGATGCGGTGATGCAATGGAAGTCTCCAAAGACGCCATCCGAGATTCGTAGTTTCTTGGGTTTGGCAGGCTACTACAGAAGATTTATCAAGGACTTTTCCAAGATAGCCTCACCTTTGACTAAATTAACGTGCAAGGAGGTGAAGTTTTTATGGGGTCGAGAACAGGAAGACGCTTTTGAGGAGTTAAAGGAAAGATTAACTCAAGCTCCTATTTTGACATTACCCGAAGGGAATGAAGACTTAGTCGTGTATTTGGATGCCTCCTATTCGGGACTAGGTTGTGTGTTAATGCAATATGGGAGAGTAATAGCCTACGTGTCCCGACAACTACAACCCACGAGGCCAATTATCCCACGCATGATTTGGAGCTCGCAGCTGTGGTCTTGGTCTTAAAGATTTGGAGGCACTACCTGTACGGGGTGAAATGCATAATCTTCATGGACCACAATAGCCTAAAGTATTTCTTTGAGCAGAAGGATCTCAACATGAGGCAGAGGAGGTGGTTGGAATTAATCAAGGACTATGACTGTGAGTTCCATTACCACCCGGGCAAGGCCAACGTAGTGGCCGACGCCCTTAGCCGAAAAGAGAGACTCGAGCCGATTCGGGTGAAGGCGTATCAGTTGGTGATGACCTCTGACATGATGACACAGGTCAAGGAATTTCAGATAAAGGCATTGAAGGAAGAACGCCTTAACGCTGAAAGGATGAGAGGTCTAGCCATGGAATTGGGAGAAAATACCCACGGAGTTAGAACCCGCTTCGGGCGGATGTGGATCCCCAGATATGGAGATCTACAGGGGCGAATTATGGAGAAGCTCCTAAGACTCGATATTCCATTCACCCCGGTGCTACGAAGATGTATCAAGACATGAAGAAAGATTTCTGGTGGCCGGGAATGAAGCGCGATATAGTGGAGTATGTGAGTAAGTGCCTTGCTTGCAAGTGAAGGCAGAACACCAGAAGCCATACGGGAAGATCAAGCCATTGGATATACTCGAGTGGAAGTGGGAGCACATCACCATAGACTTCATCACGAAGCTACCCCGTACTGCGAGGGGGCACGACACCATATGGGTGATAGTCGATCGTCTGACCAAGAGTGCTCACTTCCTACCAATCCGCGAGACGTATTCCTCTGAGAGACTAGCGGATCTGTTCATTAAGAAGATTGTAGCTCGTCATGGTATGCCGGTGTCTATTGTGTCGGACCACACTCGGTTCACATCGAAGTTTTGGAAAAGATTCAATGATGCGATGGGGACGAGGCTACACATTAGCACGGCTTACCATCCTCAGATAGATGGTCAGCCGGAGAGGACGATTCAGACGCTTGAATATATGCTCCGAGCATGCGTGATCTACTTTGGAGGAAGTTGGGATGATCACCTACCGTTAGCAGAGTTCTCATACAACAACAGTTATCATGCCAGCATTGGTATGCCACCATATGAGATGCTATACGGTAGAAAGTGTAGAACACCCGTGTGCTGGGGAGACATTGGGCAGAAACAGTTGGGAAGTATCGAGGTGATCGAGGCTACGATTGAAAAGTTGGAAAAGATCAAAGCCTTTGTGAAGGCGGTGAAAGATAGACAAAAGTCGTATGCCGACAAAAGGCGTAGACCGATTGAGTTCAACGTAGGTGATAGAGTCATGTTGAAGGTCTCACCTTGGAAGGGAATTATTCGGTTCAGAAAGAGAGGCAAGCTGAGCCCGAGATACATAGGGCCTTTCCGAATCATTGCACGAGTAGGGGAGGTAGCCTATCGATTAGAATTGCCTAAAGAGTTAAGTGGAATTCATCCGACATTCCATGTATCTTATCTGAGAAAGTGCCTAGCCGATGAAGACATGATTGTACCACTTGAAGATATCGAAGTGGATGAACGACTTAACTATGTAGAGCAACCAGTGGCAATCGTTGATCGAAAGGAGAAGAGGTTGAGGAATAAAGTGGTTCCACTTGTGCGGGTGCAATGGAAACACTGGAAGGGTTCTGAGTCTACGTGGGAGACTGAAGAAGAGATGAGACTGCATTACCCACAGTTATTCAAAGAGTGACAGGTTTCGGGGACGAAACCTCTTTAAGGGGGGTAGACTTATAACACCCGAAACCCCGGTCAAATAAAAAGAAAAGAAAAGTATTTTGAAGAAAAAAAAAGAAGGCAAAGACGAGGGGTGTAAAGTGTAAAAGTCCACCAAAAAGTCAAAAAGATATGTATAAGGGGCATGGTCGCCCATGCTCTTTCTGCTGCTGTTGCTACCGAAAGAAAAGAAGAAGAAAGAGTTAAAAACCCTTGTTTCCCTCGGTTGTGAAGAAGGAAGGCTGCATTCTTTGAAGGTTAGTGTGTTTATATGTTAATTGGTTCGGTTTTTATGGGGTTTTCAACCTTAAAATCGATTATTAAGTGTTCTATGTGGTTTGGTATTTGTTTTGTTTGTTTTTAGGTGTTTAAACTCTAGTGCAGGCAAGTTTGGAGGAGTGTTACTTGTTTGCTGCTATAGGTGAGTTCTAGACCCCGGTTTCTATGTGTTTTAAACTGTTTTGGGGCTGAAAATGCATGATTAAAATGTTTTACAACTGATTTATGTTGACCGTATGTATATATATGTTTGTGCTTATGTTCTATGCTTGTTTATGTGTTATGGTTGCTTAGGATGTTGGGTGTAAGCTTAGAACATATTAGTATGCAGTTTGGGTTTGAATGTAAGTCTGAAACATACATAACTGATGGTCATGCGCCCAAACAAGGCCCATGCGCCTGGGATCTTAACTTAGAAATGCCCAAGTTCAGGCCATACGCCCAAACACAGCCCATACGCCTGGACTATTTGCCTTAGAAAGATTTTGGGGCTCATGCGCCCCAATAGTGCCCAAGCGCCCTAGGTTTTGCTTGAAATTGACAAGTGTTAACTCATGCGCCTAAATAGTTTCATGCGCCCAACCCTTTGTTCAGGCGCCTAAGTGCTAGTCCATGCGCCTGAACAGTTCATGCGCCCAGAATGTAAGCTGAAATGCCCAACTGTAGGATTCATGAGCCTGAATAGTGTTAAAGTGCCTAAGCAGGGCTCATCCGCCTGCATAGTGTCCATGCGCCTAAACACTTAGAAAATTTTCTGGAATTTTGGAAAATCAGAATTTTAGGGTTTGACCCTGGTTTGACTTGGTGATATTACTTGATTATTTTATTTATGTTTTGGGATGTTCTTGTGTTCCTATTTATTATATTACTATATGACTTTACGTGGTGTGATTTATACGTATAACGTAAATTATTATCATTAAAGAAAGTCGAAAGATTAATGATAATGAGAAGTGGAACATAAAGAACGGAAGAAAGACTTGCAAGCAAATTCACATGAGGTTCACAACCACTAGGTTGTTAGCTCAACTGTGTGCGATTTAGCTAACCCGTTGGATGCACACAGGGTCAATCTTTGAGATTGAGGGGACCCTTGTTGCTGCCCCGGTACTGGTGTCGGCTTCGTGCATCAGTATGGGGTCTATGTGTAGACCTCGGCCCAGTACCAGTTTAGTGCGTAATATCGGGGGCATAGCACATTGGTCCAGATTAAGTGAAAGATTAAAATAAAAGTTCGGATGAACGATGATGTAAATGGTAAAAGAAGATAATGGATGTTATCTTAACTGTACGTATGATGTGTGATCACGTACGAATGAAAAATATATTATTTTAAAGGGTATTTTCGTATACAAACCTTTTAAGGTATTTTAATGTTTTAAAACTAGAACTCACTCAGCAACGCTGACTTTTATGCATTTTTAGTTGGCAGGTAATTTTTGCTGAGGATGGCACTCGGGGAGGCTACTCGTCAGGGCTAGACTGGCATCCGTTCACGCATACTAATATTGTTGTTTTGTAATGCAATTAACATGATCTTTTGTAACTATTAACAATTAACAATGTATTTCTTAGCAACAATATTTATTAATGAAGTGAATGGCTTTTGATATTAATTTCGTTGCATTGGTTTATTAACTATGAAATGTTTTATGCTATGATTGACCAACTGTGAGGTCTCCGGGAACGGGGCCTTAAAAGTTCCAAGTGATTCCAATGTGTATCAAGCATCAATTCTTGATTTCTACATGATTAATGGTTAGATTTTGATTGGTTTTCATGGTTTTTGATTCTTGAAGAACCCTAGTTTGATTTTCATAGAAGAAGTTAAAATTGATGATGATTTGATGATGATATGATGTTAGTTATGTTGTATGAATATTAATCTATGTAGATTATGCAAGAAATCCATGGTTTTTGTCATCTAGTTCTTAATTGCCAAAAGTGGAAACTTTTATTCATGAGAATTCATGTTTTGATGAATTGTTGATGTTAAATGGATGATTATTAATGCTAGGCACTATATTAGGTGTAATATTGATGAATCTATGATTGAAATTGAGTGGTTGTTCAAATCTTAATATTAATAGTAACTTTTATGCATGAGATTGATGAATTATGATGAATTGATGATGTTAGTCATGTCTAGATGATTGTTATGGATTTGATTAGGCATAAAGTTGGTGATTTTTTGAATGAATTGGATGTTAAATTTGGTTTTGGGTGTTAGTTTCCCGAAAGGGAAACTTTATTTATGTAGATCATTGGATATTGTTAATTGATCATGTTTATGATATTAGGATCACGTTAGAATGTTTGTTGATGATGTATAAGGTGGTAGATTGTGTTATTTGGGTTGTATGAATGCTTGATGCACAACTTTGGAAATTTAGGCTCTTATGGAATATACATGATAATGGATGATGTATGATGAGCTTTATAGCACTTAAGGGTTTGTAATGTGGCATACGTGAATAACTTGTGTGATAACCATGCATGATGGATTTCTATACTTGATTAAACAAGAATTTAACTTGACATGTCACCAATGGGTCAAACAGGTCAACTTGGTCAAATGAGTCTTGTTTTCCAAAACCTTGGGTCAATCTGGTTATTGAGCACTTAGGATTGTTAAGTTTTCTGTGTACACGTACTTATGTACTTGTGTGTTCTAGGTAACCTTCAAAGGGTTGTCTTTCCACTCATCATTAGCTTTTACAATCATTCGTTTGCGCACAAGGTGAGTTCAATGCCCTACTTTTACTACTTCTCTTTTTGGGGGAGAAATCATACTTGTTTTTAAAATGCTTTACTGATATAACATGTGTTTGGTAAGACATAGTGGGTTATACCATAGAATGTCCTCACACTTTCGGATCGTTAATTAAGGAATCTAGCGGGAAATCTTGGGTAGTACTACTGGGTCTGACAAGCCCCACCCAGGTGACCGGAAGTCAACAGGTGCAATATTGTCCTAAACGACTAACAGCGTCACGACCTGGTATGTCGTGGCGGGAGGCAAACAGACAAACATAGTCAGCTTCGTTCTTGAAATCAGTGTTGTTCTTTACTAATGAAATTATACTAGCTATCTATTTCAATGCACTTGTTTATATTTTTACTAACGCTACTGCTTATGATTGATTACAAACTCTTGAACTCACCAACTATCATGTTGACACTTTTAGTATGCTTTTCTCAGGTTGTTTCTAGCAGCTGCCCTTAGGAGCACGCACGTGTCAAGCATGCTTTGTTTAAACATTGTTTACCTTTAATTTAGCATTTACTTACGTATTTTGGTTTGGGCGCGTGTTTTGCGCAGTTTACTTTTAGTACCTTGTGTTTGGGTTATTTACAAAACGCTTCCGCAAATATTTTAAAGTTTTAAACTCTGATTTGTTTAAATGTTGCATATAGAGTCGTTCTGAGTAACTAATGACTGAGATCCTGGTTTGTTCACACGCCTTGCGGTAAAACCCTGCACGTGGAATTTGAGGGTGTGACAGATTGGTATCAGAGCCATTGGTTATAGAGAACTAGGTTGCACACACACTAGACTATAACTGCACAGTTTGTTAGTTACTCGTTACTTATCCCTTACTGTATACTCATTGGCATACACATCACGTACCTCGCAGCATGTCATCGTCTTCACTAGCTCTGGGTAAGAGGCCTACACATTCTGAGTCACCTCCTCCTCCTCCTGTACCTGATAGAGGACCTAACTGGCCCCGACATCCTTATCCTTCTGAAGAGATAGACTGGGATCAGCCTTTTGCATTACCTTAGCGTGATGCTCCACGGGAGTGGAGTTACTACCCTACTTACATATGCCGCATGGTCTACAGGGAGCGTGTTCCAGCTATAGCTACTACTGGCCCTAGGACTAGGTAGGAAACTGCCTCTACGGAACCTACCCTCCCTTCTCTGCCTATTCCTCTCGAGCAGGTGGTTGCAGCTTTGGTTGCTACACTGGACACTAAGCGACAACGTATCAGAGGACTTACTGACGAGAACTCCATTATACGATACGAAATGCGTCAGCTGCGTCTCCTGGTAGAGACACTTCAGGAGCGACTCTTGATGTCTATTGGTGGGAAACATACCTTGGCTGGTAGCTGCGTCTCCTGGTAGAGACACTTCAGGATCTGAGATCGAGGCTTACACTACGAGGTCTCACGAGTTGGCGACACTTTGCCCTGGCATGATCGATCCGCCGATCAAACGAATTGAGCTTTATTTGCGTCGCTTGGTTCCAGAGATACAAAGTATTGTGAATGCTGCGAACCTGCTTACTATTCAGCAGGTTATTCGATTGGCTCACAAGCTTACTGGCCACGCTACGGAGTAGGGAAAGCTACCCAAATGGGGAGCTATGGAAAGCATGCCTGACAATAAACGCAAGTGGGATAACTCTGGCAACAAGGGATCTTCGTCAAACAGCCAATCTCAGCAACATCAGAAGCAACAACAACACACTTAGCAGCATCAGCATCAACAACACCAAAGAAGATTTGACAACAACCGTAGTTTCAACCAGTCATCTTCTTCATCTCAGGGACAAGGTGGATATGTGGTGTCACACCCTCAAAATCCACGCGTGGGGTTTTACCGCGAGGCGTGTGACAAACCAGGATCTCAGTCATTAGTTACTCAGAACGACTCTATATGAAACATTCAAGCAAAATCAGAGTTTAAAACTTTAAAACAATGCGGAAGCGTTCAGTAAACAAGACAAACCAAAGTAATGTAATGTAATGTAAAATGCGCAAACACGCGCCAACCGTTGTTCAAAACAAAATACACAATAATTCCAATAGCAAAACCAACAAATGTTCCCAACAATGCTGACACACAAATGCTGACCCGTGAGTGCTCCTAGGCTTTTCATTAACCACGACCTGAGAATAGCATACTAAAAGAGTCAACACAATGGTTGGTGAGTTCAAGAGTTTGCGTAAAACATAACAGTAACAGTTATAAAACATAAGAGTGCATTGAATTAGATAGCTAGTCTAAATTCACAATTAATAATTGTAGTGATTTCACGATCGAAGCTGACAGCGTTTCGTTTGATTGCCTCCCGTCACGACTTACTAGGTCGTGACTCCATGTGTTAGGACAATATTGCACCCGTTTGACCTCGAGTCGCACAGTTGGGGCTTGTCAAACCCAGTAGTACTACCCAAGATTTCCTGCTAGTTCCAATATTAACGATCCGAAAGTGTGAGGACTTTCATAGTATATCGCACTACATTACACTATACACAACTTATAATAAATAAAGCGTTTCAGAACGAGTATGCTATCTCCCCCAAAAAAGAGTGTAAATAAAGTGGGGCATGAACTCACCTCGTGCGCACACTAATGATATTAAAGCTAACTTGAGAGAGTGAGGAAAGACAACCTTCAGAGGTTACCTAGAACACACAAGTACATGAGTACGTGTACACAGAATCATTAACAACCCTAAGTGCTCAATAAACACATTGACGCAAGGTTTTGGAAAAACAAGACACATTTGACCCAGTTGACCCGATTGACCCGTTGGTGACATTATTGTTGAAATCCCATTTACTCAAGCCTAGCAACTCATCATACACGGTTATCATACAAGTTGTTCACGTATGTCACTTCATCAACCACTTGTTCTACCAAGATCATCATACAACTTAGATTATCATACAACTCATGCGAATCTCAAGTAGTCAACATGCTCAACACAATTATAATTACATCACAACTAGTACATCATACATAAAGTCTAATCATGCACAACATGCCATGTGAAGCCACTCACGATTTCACACCCTAAACCCTGCCAATCCTATTAAATAGGGGCCTCAGATTCGCACGCGTGTATGACGATCATCATCATGTATAATCCATAATAGTCCAAATTTTCCAATTGACCAATCAAGTATCCATACAACCCAATTAACACATTCAACCACAGTAGAAACCATCAATAAACATTCTAACATGACCCTAACATCATGATTATACTCAATTCACCATATCCAAAGTTCTATATAAATAAAGTTTCCCTTTCGGGAAAGTAACATCCCAAAATCAATCTAACGCTCAATTCAATCATGAATTCATCAACACAATACATATTCAAGCTCATAACTATCATTTAAACATGTTCAACATCATCAAATCATCATAATTCACCAATCTCATATCCAAAAGTTTCTACTTTTAGCAAGGTATGAACTACATGATCAATTCTTGGATTTCTAGCATAATTATCATAATTCCAACATTCATACAACATCATTAGCATCATAACATCATCAATTCATCATCAAATCATCAAGTTCATGCAATAAAGTTACTATTATTAGTAAGGTATGATCCACGCATCAAAATCACGAATTTCTTGTACAATCCACGTAAACTATCATCAATGTTATCTAACTAACATCATACGATCAACAAACAATCAAGAATTCGACATTTTGAACAAAAATCAAACTAGGGTTCGGACATACACAAAAATAAATGAAAAACTACTAAAATCTAACCTTTACTCGCTTAATGGCTAAGAATCGAAGCTTGCTACACGTTGTAATCACTTGAAACACACTAAAAATCGATGCTTGTGCTTGTTCTTGGTCTCAAATCGCAAGGGAGAGGGAGAGAGAGGGGTCGGCCGTGACTTGGGGGTTATGGGGGAATTAGGGTTTTAATTTTTAGTAAATATTATATTTAGAATGTTACCTTTTAGCCCCTTATTGTTTATATTTTATAAAAACTAATCTTTCTAACACTTTTTAAATGGTTTAACTACAAGATACAAGTATAATAAACTAACAATAATAATCATGCATAATTTTCACTAGTCATAAAATACACAAAATAAATATAACACGTTGGCACGTTACAAGGTGAATTTCACAATTAATATTTAAAATTCATAAATTGCGTAACCACAAACTAATAACCGACATTATTAGTTAAATTATTATCTGTTTATCATTGTTAATTATTATTAAGTCACCAACATTCAAAGACAACTAGTGTGTGCTCACGACACGTGTATGCAAGACCTAATGGAACTAACGGAGTTTGGTAACGGAAAATTACCGGATGTCACACGTGGGGAAGTATCCCAAATGTAATCGATGCAACTACCATCGCGCCGGCAGGTGTGACAATTTTCGATGCCAGCGTTGTGGTAGGGTTGGACACGCGGCAAAGTATTGCCGTGGTGAATTGATGAAGATGCCTCAGCAACCCCAAGAAACACCAAAAGGTTGCTTTGAGTGTGGAAAGGAATGACACTACAATAGGAATTGTCCTTAGTTGAAGAAGAACAGGAATGGTGCTGGAAATAATGGAAACAACAACAACAATAATGGCAATGGTGACAATAACGGTGGCAACAACGGTGGAGCTAAAGGGAGAGCCTTCGTCCTGGGTTCAGGTGAGGCTCTAAATGACCCTACTGCTGTTACTGGTAAATTTCCTTTTAATGGTCATTTTGCTACTATATTGTTTGACACTGGAGCTGATAGAAGTTTTATCTCTACTAAGTTTAGTAGTCTCTTTATGCCTTCTCCGTTGGAATCTAAATATACGGTAGAATTAGCTGATGGTAAGTAAATCCACGTGACACACATCCTTAAGGGTTACGAGATAGAACTTGCTAGTCATACTTTTGACATCGACCTCATGCCTGTTATGCTTGGGAGTTTTGATGTGGTCGTGGGCATGGATTGGCTTTCCGAGAAGCAGGCGAAAGTCATTTGCCACGAGAAGGTTATCTGCATTCCTCTCCTGGATGGGGAAATTCTCTTGGTTAAGGGCGAGAAAGGTGGTACTATGATAGGCATCATATCTTTTATGAAAGCACAGAAGTTGTTACGCAAAGGTCGCTTAGCTATATTAGCCCTTATGACTGACAAGCAACCGGAGGAAAATAAGATATAGAATATTCCGGTAGTTCGTGACTTTCCAGAGGTGTTTCCAGAGGATCTGCCTGGACTACCACCTCATCGTCAAGTTGAGTTCCAGATTGATTTGACTCCTGGAGCCGCTCCGATTGCGTGAGCACCTTACCGGTTAGCCCCGAACGAACTGCAGGAACTATCTGCACAACTAGGTCGTGACACCATGTGTTAGGACAATATTGCACCCATTTGACCTCGAGTCGCATAGGTGGGGCTTGTCAAACCCAGTAGTACTACACAAGATTTCCCGCTAGTTCCAATATTAAAAATCCGAAAGTGTGTGGACTTTCATAGTATATCGCACTACATTACACAATACACAACTTATAATCAATAAAGCGTTTCAGAACGAGTATGCTATCTCCCCTAAAAGAGAGTGTAAATAAACACATTGACGCAAGGTTTTGGAAAAACAAGACACATTTGACCGAGTTGACCAGTTTGACCCGTTGGTGACATTATTGTTGAAATCCTATTTAATCAAGCCTAGCAACTCATCATACACGGTTATCATACAAGTTGTTGACGTACCAAGATCATCATACAACTTAGATTATCGTACAACTCATGCGAATCTCAAGTAGTCAACATGCTTAACACAATTATAATTACATCACAACTAGTACATCATACATAAAGTCTAATCATGCACAACATGCCATGTGAAACCACTCACAAATTCACACCCTAAACCCTGCCAATCCTACTAATTAGGGGCCTCAGATTCGCACTCATGTATGACGATCATTATCCTGTATAATCCATAAAAGTCCAAATTTCCCAATTGACCAATCAAGTATCCATACAACCCAGTTAACACATTCCACCACAGTAGATACCATCAATAAACATTCTAACATGACCCTAACATCATGATTATACTCAATTCACCATATCCAAAGTTCTACATAAATAAAGTTTCCCTTTTGGGAAAGTAACTTCCCAAAATCAATCTAACGCTCAATTAAATCATGAATTCATCAACACAATACCTATTCAAGCTCATAACTATCATTTAAATATGTTCAACATTATCAAATCATCATAGTTCACCAATCTCATATCCAAAAGTTTCTACTTTTAGCAAGGTATGAACTACATGATCAATTCTTGGATTTCTAGCGTAATTATCATAATTCCAACATTCATACAACATCATAAGCTTCATAACATCATCAATTCATCATCAAATCATCAAGTTCATGCAATAAAGTTACTATTATTAGTAAGGTACGATCCACGCATCAAAATCACGAATTTCTTGTACAATCCACGTAAACTATCATCAATGCTATCTAACTAACATCATACAATCAACAAACAATCAAGAATTCGACATTTTGAACAAAAATCAAACTAGGGTTCGGCCATACACAAAAATCCATGAAAAACCACTAAAATCTAACCTTTAATCGCGTAATGGCTAAGAATTAAAGATTGCTACACGTTGTAATCACTTGGAACACACTAAAAATCGATGCTTGTGCTTGTTCTTGGTTTCAAATCGCAAGGGAGAGGGAGAGGGAGGGGTCGGCCGCAACTTGGGGGCTATGGGGGGATTAGGGTTTTAATTTTTAGTAAATATTATATTTAAAATGTTACCTTTTAACCCCTTATTGTTTATATTTTATAAAAACTAATCTTTCTAACACCTTTTAAAAGGTTTTAACTACAAGATACAAGCATAATAAACTAACAATTATAATCATGCATAATTTTCACTAGTCACAAATACACAAAATAAATATAACACGGTTGCACGTTACAAGGTGAATTTCACAATTAATATTTAAAATTCATAAATCGCGTAACCACAAACTAATAACCGACATTATTAGTTAAATTATTATCTGTTTATAATTGTTAATTATTATTAAGTCACCAACGTTCAACAACAACTAGTGTGTGCTCACGACACGTGTATGCAAGACCTAACAGAACTAACGGAGTTTGCTAACGGAAAATTACGTGATGTCACATTATCCCCATGTTGAAAGAATTTTCATCCCGAAAATTGCATTACATGGTGTGTTCCATCACTGGTCTACTGCATTGGCACAAAGTAAGCGAGTGAGTTTCGAGTGAGTTGTGACATCATCCCATGTTGAAAGAAATTTCATCCCGAAATTTAATCAATACCTTCGCTGGCCGTCGTTGTTGTTTTGAACAGATGAGGATACTTAAGCTTCATCTGGTCCTCACATTTCTACATGAATTCCGGTCCACGTCTCGAGTTCCAATGAACTTTGACTATGGGTATCTTGCTTTGCTTAAGCGACTTTACCTCACGATCCATCACCTCGATTGGTTCTTCAATGAAGCGTAATTGCTCATCTACTTGCACTTCCTCAAGAGGTACTACCATTGTTTCGTCTGTTAAGCACTTCTTTAAGTTTGAGACATGAAATACATTATGGATTCCACTCAGCGAGTCAGGTAGTACTAACCGGTAGGCCACCGGACCTATTCTTTCCAAAATCTCAAAGGGTCCAACGTGTCTTGGATTTAGCTTTCCTCTTTTACCAAATCGAATCACGCCTTTCCACAGTGAGACTTTCAATAACACGTTGTCACCGACTTGAAACTCCAAAGCTTTCCGTCGCTTATCTGCGTAGCTTTTCTGTCTGTCACGTGCTGTAGATATACGGTTTCTTATCTGTACAATCTTCTCAGTGGTCTCGTGCACTAACTCGGGACCGGTTAGCTGGCTATCACCAATTTCAGCCCAGCAAACTGGTGATCTATATTTTCGTCCATACAAGGCTTCAAAAGGTGCTGCCTTTATGTAGGTGTGATAACTATTGTTGTAAGAAAATTCCACCAATGGTAGGTGAACTTCCCAGTTATTCCCGAAGTCAATCACACAAGCACATAGCATGTCCTCCAATGTCTGTATAGTACGCTCACTTTGACCATCAGTTTGAGGGTGATAAGCAAAACTCATGTCTAATCGCGTACCCAAAGATTTGTGTAATGACTACCAGAAGTGCGATGTAAAACGAGCATCGCGGTCAGAAATAATTGAGACTGGTACACCATGTCTCGAAACTACTTCCTTCAGATAGAGTCGGGTTAACTTGTCCATTTTGTCCGTTTCCTTTATCGCCAAGAAATGAGCGGACTTCGTTAATCGATCTACAATAACCAATATCGTGTCACAACCAGTTGGAGTTCGGGGTAGTTTGGTAATGAAATCCATTGAAATCTGTTCCTACTTCTACATAGGAATCTCAGGTTGTTGTAATAGCCCAGATGGTTTCTGATATTCCACTTTTACTTTCGAGCAGGTCAAGCACTTGCTCACATTTGTAGCTACATCCGCTTTCATGTTAGGCCACCAGTAGTGCGCCTTCAGGTCATGATACATCTTGTCGGATCCAGGATGTATAGAGTACTTAGACTTGTGTGCCTCACTCATAACCAAGTCTCTTAGATTTCCATGCAAAGGTACCCAAAGTCTGTCCATGAAATAACAAACTCCATCCGCCTTTACTTCCAACTGTTTATCCATTCCCCGTAACGATTCAGACCCAATGTTTTCTGCTTTCAGAGCTTCTGTCTGAGCCTCTCGGATTTGTTCAGGTAACCGTGTGCTAATCGTAAGTTGCAAAGCTTGCACTCGTCGGGGCTTAGCAGTTTCCTTTCTACTCAGCGCGTCAGCGACTACATTAGCCTTTCCCGGATGATATTTGATAGCACAATCATAGTCGTTCAATAATTCTACCCAGCGTCTTTGCCTCATGTTTAATTCCTTCTGCTCAAAGATGTGCTGAAGACTCTTGTAATCAGTGTAAATAGTGCACTTGGTACTGTACAAGTAATGTCTCCAGATCTTTAAGGCAAAAACTACCGCACCGAGTTCCAAGTCTTGTGTGCTATAGTTCTTCTTATGTACCTTTAGTTGTCTTGAGGAGTAAGCTATCACTTTATCTCGCTACATCAAGACACAACCAAGTCCTTGAATAGAAGCATCATAATAGACTACGAAGTCATCACTTCCCTCCGGTAATGCCAATATCGGTGCGCTACACAGTTCTATTTCAGTAATTCGAAAGCAGATTCCTGACTCTCACCCCATTTGTACGTTGTTCCCTTGTGAGTCAAGGCTGTGAGAGGTTGGGCGATCTTAGAAAATCCTTCAATGAATCGCCGATAGTGTCCTGCCAGCCCAAGAAACTATCGTATCTCGCATGGAGTTTTGGGTACCGCCTAATTCTTTATTGCTTCAATCTTTACAGGATCGACATGTATTCCTTTCTCATTAACAATATGACCCATGAATTGCACTTCACCTATCTAGAAATCACACTTGGAGAACTTGGCGTACAGTTATTCCTTTCTAAGTAATTCTAAGATTAAACTTAAGTGCTCCTCATGTTCTTCCTCAGTCCTTGAGTAGATCAATATGTCATCGATAAACACAATAACAAACTGATCGAGATAGGGTTTGCACACACGTTTCATGAGGTCCATGAATACGGCTGGTGCATTCGTCAACCCGAATGGCATGACCAAGAACTCATAATGACCGTAATGTGTACGGAAGGCGGTCTTCGAGATGTCTTCCTCTCGAACTCTCAGTTGTTGGTAGCCAGACCTCAAGTCAATCTAAGAATAATAGCTTGATCCTTGAAGTTTATTGAACAAATCATCTATTCGAGATAGTGGGTATCTATTCTTGATCGTAACCATGTTCAGTTCTCTATAGTCAATGCACATTCCAAATGTACCATCCTTTTTCTTGACAAACAGAACTGGTGCTCCCCAAGGCGACGAGCTCGGTCAGAAAAACCCTTTATCCAATAGCTCTTGTAGTTGAGCAGATAATTCTTGTAGTTCGTTCGGAGCTAACCGGTAAGGTGCTTTCACAATCGGAGCGGCTTCTGGAGTCAAATCAATCTGGAATTCAACTTGACGATGAAGTGGTAATCCATGCAGATCCCCTAGAACACCTCAGGAAAGTCACGAACGATAGGGATATCCTCTATCCTCTTTTCTTCTGGTTGTTTATCAGTAACAAGGGCTAAACAAGACACATTTGACCCAGTTGACCCGTTTGACCCGTTGGTGACATTATTGTTGAAATCCCATTTACTCACTGCTAGCAACTCATCATACACGGTTATCATACAAGTTGTTAATGTATGTCACTTCATCAACCACTTGTTCTACCAAGATCATCATACAACTTAGATTATCATACAACTCATGCGAATCTCAAGTAGTCAACATGCTCAACACAATTATAATTACATCACAAATAGTACATCACACATAAAGTCTAATCATGCACAACATGCCATGTGAAGCCACTCACGACTTCACACCCTAAACCCTGCCAATCCTACTACGTAGGGGCCTCAGATTCGCATGCGTGTATGACGATCATCATCGTGTATAATCCATAAAAGTCCAAATTTTCCAATTGACCAATCAAGTATCCATACAAACCAATTAATACATTCCACCATAGTAGACACCATCAATAAAAATTCTAACATGACCCTAACATCATGATTATACTCAATTACCATATCCAAAGTTCTACATAAATAAAGTTTCCCTTTTGGGAAAGTAACATCCCAAAATCAATCTAACGCTCAATTCAATCATGAATTCATCAACACAATACCTATTCAAGCTCATAACTATCATTTAAACATGTTCAACATTATCAAATCATCATAATTCACCAATCTCATATCCAAAAGTTTCTACTTTTAGCAAGGTATGAACTACATGATCAATTCTTGGATTTCTAGCATAATTATCATAATTCCAACATTCATACAACATCGTTAGCATCATAACATCATCAATTCATCATCAAATCATCAAGTTCATGCAATAAAGTTACTATTATTAGTAAGGTATGATCCACGCATCAAAATCATGAATTTCTTGTACAATCCACGTCAACTATCATCAATGCTATCTAACTAACATCATACGATCAACAAACAATGAAGAATTCGACATTTTGAAAAAAAATCAAACTAGGGTTCGGCCATACACAAAAATCCATGAAAAACCACTAAAATCTAACCTTTAATCCATAATGGTTAAGGCTTTCTACACGTTGTAATCACTTGGAACACACTAAAAATCAATGCTTGTGCTTTTTCTTGGTCTCAAATCAGAAGGGAGAGGGAGAGAGAGGGGTCGGCCATGACTTGGGGGTTATGGGGGAATTAGGGTTTTAATTTTTAGTAAATATTATATTTAGAATGTTACCTTTTAGCCCCTTATTGTTTATATTTTATAAAAACTAATCTTTCTAACACTTTTTAAAAGGTTTTAACTACAAGATACAAGCATAAAAAACTAAAAATAATAATCATGCACAATTTTCACTAGTCACAAATTACACTAAATACATATAACACGTTGGCATGTTACAAGGTGAATTTCACAATTAATATTTAAAATTCATAATTCGCGTAACCACAAACTAATAACTTACATTTTTAGTTAAATTATTATCTGTTTATCATTGTTAATTATTATTAAGTCACCAACGTTCAACGACAACTAGTGTGTGCTCACGACACGTGTATGCAAGACCTAACGGAACTAACGGAGTTTGGTAACGGAAAATTACCGGATATCACATGTGGGGAAGTATCCCAAATGTGATCGATGCAACTACCATCGTGCCGGCAGGTGTCACAATTTTCGATGCCAACGTTGTGGTAGGGCTGGACACGCAGCAAAGGATTGTCGTGGTGAATTGATGAAGATGCCTCAGCAACCCCAAGAAACACCAAAAGGTTGCTTTGAGTGTGGAAAGGAATGACACTACAAGGGGAATTGTCCTTAGTTGAAGAAGAACAGAAATGGTGCTGGAAATGATGGAAACAACAACAACAATAATGGCAATGGTGACAATAACGGTGGCAACAACGGTGGAGCTAAAGGGAGAGCCTTCGTCATGGGTTCAAGTGAGGCTCTAAACGACCCTACTGCTGTTACTAGTAAATTTCCTTTTAATGGTCGTGTTGCTACTATATTGTTTGACACTGGAGCCGATAGAAGTTTTATCTCTACGAAGTTTAGTAGTCTCTTTATGCCTTCTCCGTTGGAATCTAAATATACGGTAGAATTAGCTGACGGTAAGCAAATCCACGTGGCACACATCCTTAAGGGTTACGAGATAGAACTTGCTAGTCATTCTTTTGACATCGACCTCATGCCTGTTATGCTTAGGAGTTTCGATATTAGCCCTTGTGACTGACAAGCAACCGGAGGAAAAAAAGACATAGAATATTCCGGTAGTTCGTGACTTTCCAGAGGTGTTTCCAGAGGATCTGCCTGGACTACCACCTCATCATCAAGTTGAGTTCCAGATTGATTTGACTCCCGGAGCCGCTCCGATTACGAGAGCACCTTACCGGTTAGCCCCGAACGAACTGCAGGAACTATCTGCACAACTATAGGAGCTGTTGGATAAAGGGTTTATTCGACCGAGCTCATCACCTTGGGGAGCACCTGTTCTCTTTGTCAAGAAAAAGGATGGCACATTTCGAATATGTATCGAGTATAGAGAATTGAACAAGATTACAGTCAAGAACTGATATCCTTTACCTCGTATAGATAATTTTTTAATCAACTTCAAGGATCAAGCTACTACTCTAAGATTGATTTGAGGTCTGGGTATCATCAACTGAGAGTCCGAGAGGAAGACATCTCAAAGACTGCATTCCGTACGCGTTATAGTCATTATGAGTTCTTGGTCATGCCATTTGGGTTGACAAATGCACTAGCAGTGTTCATGGATCTCATGAATCATGTGTGCAAACCCTATCTTGATCAGTTTGTTATTGTGTTTATCGATGACATATTGATCTATCCGAGGACAAAGGAAGAACATGAAGAGCACCTACGTGTAATCTTGGAATTACTGAAAAAGGAACAACTGTACGCCAAGTTTTCCAAGTGTGATTTATGGATACGTGAAGTACAATATTTGGGTCATATTGTTAATGAGAAAGGAATACATGTCGATCCTGCAAAGATTGAAGCGATAAAGAATTGGTCGGTTCCCAAGACGCCTACTGAGATACGGCAATTTCTTAGACTGGCAGGATATTATTAGAGATTCATTGAGGGATTCTCTAAGATTGTTCAACCTCTCATAGCCTTGACTCACAAAGGAACAATGTATAAATAGGGTGATCGTCAAGAGTCTGCTTTTTATTTGTTGAAACAGAAACTGTGTAGCGCACCGATATTGGCATTACTGGAGGGAAGCAATGATTTTGTGGTTTATTGTGATGCTTCTAGCCAAGGACTTGGTTGTGTCTTGATGCAACATGATAAGGTGATAGCCTACACCTCGAGACAACTAAAAGTACACGAGAAGAACTACACCATTCATGACTTGGAACTAGGTGTGGTAGTTTTTTCCTTGAAGATTTGGAGACATTACTTATACGGTACCAAGTGCACTATCTACACCGATCACAAGAGTCTTCATCATATCTTTGAGCAGAAAAAGTTGAATATGAGGCAGCGACGTTGGGTGGAATTGTTAAATGATTATGCTTGCGTTATAAAATATCACCCAGGAAAGGCAAATGTAGTCACGGATGCGTTGAGTAGAAAGGAAACTGCTAAGCCCCGACGAGTGCGAGCCTTGCAGCTTACGATTAGCACTCACTTGCCTGAACAAATCCGAGAAGCTCAGATAGAAGCCTTGAAAATGGAAAACATTAGGTCGGAATCTTTACGGGGAATGGACAAACAGTTTGAAGTGAAAGCGGATGGAATTCGTTACTTCATGGATAGACTCTGGGTGCCTTTGTATAGAAACCTAAGGGACTTGGTTATGAGTGAGGCTCATAAGTCTAAGTACTCTATACATCCTGGTTCAGACAAGATGTATCATGACCTGAAGGCGCACTATTGGTGGCCTAATATGAAGGCGGATGTAGCTACGTATGTGAGCAAGTGCTTAACCTGTTTGAAGGTTAAAGTTGAATACCAAAAGCCATCTGGATTACTACAACAACCTGAGATTCCTATATGGAAGTAGGAACAGATTTCTATGGGGTTCATTACAAAATTACCCCGGACTCCTACTGGTTGTAACATGATATGGGTTATTGTAGATCAGTTAACTAAGTCTACTCACTTCTTGGCAATCAAGGAAACGGATAAAATGGACAAGTTAACTCGAATTTATCTAAAGGAGATAATTTCAAGACATGGTGTAATGGTCTCAATTATTTCTGACCATGATGCTTGTTTCACATCACATTTATGGCAGTCATTACAGAAATCTTTGGGTACGCTTCTAGATATGAGCATTGCTTATCATCCACAGACGGATGGGCAAAGTGAACATACTATTCAAACATTGGAGGACATGTTACATGCTTATGTCATTGATTTTGGGAATAACTGGGAAGTTCACCTACCTTGGTGGAATTTTCTAACAATACTTATCACACCAGCATTAAGGGAGCACCATTTGAGGCTTTGTATGGGCGAAAGTGTAGATCACCAGTTTGCTGGGAGGAAATTGGTGACAATTAACTAACATGTCCCGAGTTGGTGCACGAGACTACTGAGAAGATCATATAGATAAGGAACCGTATGGCTGCTGCACGTGACCAATAGAAAAGCTATGCAGACAAGCGATGGAAACCTTTGGAGTTTCAGGTCGGCAACAAAGTTTTACTAAAAGTCTCACCGTGGAAAGGTGTGATTCGATTCGGTAAAAGAGGCAAGCTTAACCCGATATATGTTGGACCATTTGAGATTCTAAAAAGAATAGGTCCAGTGGCGTATCAATTAGACCTACCTGATTCATTGAGTGGAATTCACAATGTATTTCATATCTCAAATTTGAAAAAGTGTTCATCGGACGAGACGATGGTGGTACCACTGTAGGAAGTACAAGTAGATGAACAACTACGGTTCATTGAGGAACCAGTTGAGGTGATGGACCGTGAGATCAAAACTCTTAAACAAAGAAAGATACCCATTGTCAAAGTTCATTGGAACTCAAAACATGGACCGGAATTCATGTGGGAATGTGAGGATCAGATGAAGCTTAAGTATCCTCATCAGTTTGAAATGACGATGTCAATCGGCGGAGGTAATGGTTAAATTTCGGGACGAAATTTCTTTCAACATGGGGATAATATGACAACCCACCTGAAACTCACCCGATTTCTTTGTGCCAATGCAGTAGACCAGTGATGTAACACAACCATGTAACGCAATTTTTGGGACGAAAATTCTTTCAACATAGGGATAATGTGACATCCGGTAATTTTCCGTTACCAAACTCCGTAAGTTCCGTTAGGTCTTGATTCTTGAAGAACCCTAGTTCGAGAAGTCAAAATTGATGATGATTTGATGATGATATGATGTTAGTTATGTTGTATGAACGTTAATCTATGTAGATTATGCAAGAATGTAACACCCGGATATTTTTAAAAGACGAGAAAGAAAGAATAAATGTGCAGAAAAAGGAAGAAACACAATTTAACCCAAGTTGAGGGTTTAAATGTGTCAAAAGGACAAAAAGAATAAAAGTGGGTGCAAAAAGGTGATGGCCGCCCACACCTCTCTGCATATTTTCTTTTCAGTCGGTTTTAGATAGAGAAAGCAGAGAGCTCTCGGATTGTGAAGAAGAAAGAAGAATTCGAAATAAAGGTAAGAATTCTTGGTTTTAAGTTGTTCTTGGCCGGACTATGCCTCGGTTGTATGGTTATGTGTGTATGTTGTGTTCGGGTGTGTGGTCTTGGTGGGTTTCTAGGTGTTTGAACTCATTTGCAAACGGGTTGAAGAAGTCATACTCGAAGGTTGTGAAAGGTGAGTTCTAGAACCCCATTTTTATATGTTTTAACTGATAATGGGGCTGGAAATGCATGTATGTATGTTTTTATGAAAATGGGTTTTATACCCGTATGAATGTGTATGTGTGAATATGGGTGGGTTATGATTTTGGGTGTTCTTGATGTTATGATGATGACATGCTCATGTTATGATGCTTAGGATGCTAGAACTAAGATAGAACATGATGAATTGATGAATTGGGACTGATTATGATGTTTTTAGTATGTGTTGGTTGCCTATGCGCCAAGATTCGGCCCATGCGCCCAACGGTTGAATTTTCCTAAGTGTCCCCCATGTGCACAAAACCCATGCACCCGAATAGTATCCATGCACCTAGAATAGGCTGAATCTGACTAAGTGTTCCATGCGCCCAAAACTGCCCATGCGCCTAGGCACTCATGCGCATGCATAGTGCCCATGCGCCTAGAAATTTTCCCAAGAGACTAAGTGTTGGGTCATGAGCCTGAAAGTTCCCCATACGCCTAAGTGTTCCCGTGCGCCTGAAAGGCCATGCGCCTGCATAGTGCTCATGCACCTATGCCTTAGATTATTTTCTGAAATTTTGGGGAAAAGGTAAAGTGTAGGCTTTGACTTGGGAGGTTCCCGGGGGTGATGTAAGTTGACTTTATGATGTCATATGTGATGTGATGATGCTATGTATGGTACGGTTATGTTTATGTTATGTTCCTTATTATGTATGTTATCTTTCGTGGCTTTGCGTGGTATGATAATATCAATAAATGGAAAGTATTATGTAACGTAAAGCGGAAGATAATGAAAAGAGGAACGTAAAGTATGAAAGAATGCATGCATTAATGAAGTAATAAATGAAAGGATAAGTCTTGCCCCTGTACTGGTTCCAGGCTATGTGCGTTATGGAAGTTTGATAAATTTCGGCCCAGTACCCGCTTTGTGCCTACGTTTGGGTAAACTTATGTATGGGATCCTTGGTTGCTTGCTCCGGTGCTGGTGCCAGGCTATGTGCGTTATGGAAGTCTCTTTATCAACTTCGGCCCAGTACCTGCTTCGTGCCCCCATTTGGGGTATAGCATACAGGTGGGATCTTTGTCGCTTACCCCAGTGCTGGTGCCAGGCTTTGTGCGCAATGAATGGAAGTCTGATAAACTTTGGCCCAGTACCCGCTTTGTGCCTACTTTTGGGGTATAGATGATGACATTGATCCGGAAGGAATGAACGAAGGAAGGTTAATGAAGGAAATGTACGGTATGAAGTAATAAATGGTAATGGAAGATAATATTGATATTATCTATGTGTACGTATGTTGTATGATCGCGTTTGAAAGTAAATAATGGTTTTAAACGAAAGAAAAGTATTTTATTTTATTAAACTAGAACTCACTCAGCAACGCTGACTTTTATGTGTTTCCAGTTGGCAGGTAATGTTGCTGAGGATGGCACGGGGCAGCTACTAGGCATTTTTGGATGGCATCCGTTGTTTAAATTATAATGTTTTTGTGATGTAATGCAAATTATGATATTTTGTAACAGTTAACTACAATGTATTATTTTGCAAAAGCAATTATAATGAAATGGTTTAAAATTATTCCGCTGCAATGTTTTAGAAATTGTAAATGTAAATTATATGTTTTATGTGCGATGATTGTCCAACTGTGAGCGTCCCGGGATCGGGGCCTTACAAAGAAATTCATGGTTTTTGTCATATAGTTTATACATTGCCAAAAGTGGAAACTTTTATTCATGAGAATTCATGTTTTGATGAATTGTTGATGTTAAATGGATGATTATGAATGCTATGAACTAGATTAGGTGTAATATTGATGAATCTATGATTGAAATTGAGTGGTTGTTCGTATCTTACTATTAATAGTAACTTTTATGCATGAGATTGATGAATTATGATGAATTGATGATGTTAGTCATGTCTAGATGATTGTTATGGACTTCATTAGGCATAAAGTTGGTGAATTTTTAAATGAATTGGATGTTAGATTTGGTTTTGGGTGTTACTTTCCCGAAAGGGAAACTTTATTTATGTAGATCATTGGATATTGTTAATTGAGAATGTTTTTGATGTTAGGATCATGTTAGAATGTTTGTTGATGATGTCTAAGGTGGTAGATTGTGTTATTTGGGTTGTATGAATGCTTGATGCACAACTTTGGAAATTTAGGCTCTTATGGAATATACATGATAATGGATGATGTATGATGAGCTTTATAACACTTAAGGGTTTGTAATGTGACATACGTGAATAACTTGTGTGATAACCATGTATGATGGATTGCTATACTTGATTAAACAAGAATTTAACTTGACATGTCACCAATGGGTCAAACGGGTCAACTTGGTCAAATGAGTCTTGTTTTCATAAACCTTGGGTCAATATGGTTATTGAGCACTTAGGATTGTTAAGTTTTCTGTGTACACGTACTTATGTACTTGTGTGTTCTAGGTAACCTTTGAAGGGTTGTCTTTCCACTCATCATTAGCTTTTACAATAATTCGTTTGTGCACCAGGTGAGTTCAATGCCCCACTTTTACTACGTCTCTTATTGGGGAGAAAGCATACCTGTTTTTAAAACACTTTACTGATATAACATGTGTTTGGTAAGACATAGTGGGTTATACCATAGAATGTCCTCACACTTTCGGATCGTTAATTAAGGAATCTAGCGAGAAATCTTGGGTAGTACTACTGGGTCTGACAAGCCCCACCCGGGTGACCGGAAGTCAACAGGTGCAATATTGTCCTAAACGACTAACAGCGTCACGACCTGGTATGTCATGGCGGGAGGTAAACAGACAAACATAGTCAGCTTCGATCACGAAATCACTATTGTTCTTTACTAATGAAATTAGACTAGCTATCTATTTCAATGCACTTGTTTATATTTTTATTAACGCTACTGCTTATGATTGATTACAAACTCTTGAACTCACCAACCATCGTGTTGACACTTTTGGTATGTTTTTCTCAGGTTGTTTCTAGCAGCTGCCGTTAGGAGCATGCATGTGTCAAGCATGCTTTGTTCAAACATTTTTTACTCTTAATTTAGCATTTACTTATGTATTTTGGTTTGGGCGCGTGTTTTGCGTAGTTTACTTTTAGTACCTTGTGTTTGTGTTATTTACAAAACGCTTTCGTAAATGTTTTAAAGTTTTAAACTCTGATTTGTTTAAATGTTGCATATAGAGTCGTTCTGAGTAACTAATGACTGAGATCCTGGTTTGTTCACACGCCTTGCGGTAAAACCCCGCACATGGAATTTGAGGGTGTGACAAAAAATACTATTAGAATCAGATTCTGAATCTGATTAATTTTCTAATGAAGATTTAAATATTTTAGAAAATAAAAGTTTATACTCTTCCTCTGAAGAAGAAAACTATTGCAAAAACAATTGCTGCAATAGTACTTCAGAAGAAGAAGAAAATATTTATCAAATAATTTCATAATTTCAAAAGAAAATAATTTCTTCATATATGAAAAAACAAGAAGAAGGCTGTTCTTGTTCAAATTTTAAAGATTTAAAACCATTTTCTCTAGTTGAATTAAAAAAGCAATTAAATCAAAAAAATAAAGATAAAAAACCCATTGATATACAACAATTAAAAAAGAAATCGATAATTTAAAATCAGAAATAAAGGTTTTATAATAAAATAATAAAGAACTAGACCATAGAATAGTATGTCTAGAAAAAGATAAAATAGACATGCAACAAATAGAAGAATCAGAATTATATCTGAAGAATATAAGTGAAATTATTAATTCTCAAAAATAGTATGGAAAAATCAAACTATTAATAGGAAATGATGTTTTATAGAAGTAATCGCACATTTTGATAGTAGTGCAGATTTAAATTGTATACAGGAAGGATTAATTCCTACGAAATATTATTATAAAACTACTCATAGTCTCAGCCATGCTGGAAAAGGAAAATTGGAAGTGAATTATAAAATTCCTCAAGCTTTAATTTGTCAAAATAATATTTGTATTAGTACAAGCTTTGTACTAGTAAAAAATCTTGGAAACCAAGTTATACTTGGAAGTCCTTTCTTTGATAAAATTTTTTCCTTTAAAAAATATAGATCGTACTAGAATAACTAGCACGTATGAAGGAAAAGAAATTGTTTTTGAATTTTTAATCCAGTAACAAGAACATTAAATAACTTAAAAGATGAATTGCTAAGAGCAAAAATAAATCAAATTAAATTTTTACACAAGGAAATATTTTCTTTAAACATTCAAGAGAAATTAAATAATCCAAAATTTCAAAAAAAAAATAGATTAATAGAACATCAATTTAGTTTACAAATATGCAATGATCATCCCAATGCTTTCTGGGATAGAAAGAAACATATTGTTTCACTTTGAAGTGAAGAAAGTTTTAATGAAAGCCAAATTCTGACCAAGGCGGGTCCTTGCCAAATGAATTCCGAATACATGGAATTGTGTAAACAAGAGATAAAATCCCTTTTAAACAAGAATTTAATAAGAAATTCAAAATCTCCATGGTCGTGTACAGCCTTTTATGTTAATAAACATTCCGAACAGGAAAGAGGTGTACAAAGGTTAGTTATTAATTATAAACCGCTTAATAGAGTTCTAAAATGGATTAGGTATCGTATACCTAATGAGAAAGATTTATTAGATAAATTATATGAGTCAAATGTATTTTCTAAATTTGATTTAAAATAAGAATATTGGTAAATCCAGATTGAAGAAAAAGATAGGTATAAAACTGTCTTTACGTTACCTATTGGGCATTACAAATGGAATGTTATGCCATTTGGCTTAAAAAATGCCCATTCAGAATTTTAAAATATTATGAATGACATATTTATTCTCTATAATGAATTTATTATTGTTTATATAGATGATATCCTCATATTTTCAAAGGATATTGAAACTCATTTTAAACATTTAGAAATATTCAAAAATATAATTTTAAAAAACGGTTTAGTTGTATCTAGACTAAAGATGTTACTTTTTCAAATTAAAGTTAGATTTTTAGGTCATAATATTAACCAAGGGAATATAATTCCATTTAATAGAAGCATTGAGTTTGCATCCAAATTTCCTGATAAAATTCTGGATAAAACCCAATTGCAAAGATTTCTTGGAAGCTTAAATTACATTCTTCCTTATTATAAAAACTTAGCAGAAGACACTTCTTTTCTATATGATAGGCTAAAGAAAAATCCTAAGCCATTGTCTATCAATCATATTAAAGCAGTCCAGAAAATTAAGCAAAAGGTTCAAAACCTTCCCTGCTTAATGATTGCAAACCTAGAATGAGATAAAATTGTTGAAACTGATGCATCAGACATAGGATATGGAAGCATATTAAAACAAATCTCTCCAAAAAGTAAACAAAAACATCTTGTTAGATTTCATTCTAGAAAATGGAATGAAAGCCAAAAGAATTATGCAACCACTGTAAAAGAAATTCTTGATATAGTTAAATGTGTTTTAAAATTTCAGGAGGATCTATTCAATAAAAGGCTTATGATCAAAACTGAATGTAATGCAGCTAAGTATATGTTTAAAAAAGATCTTAAACATGATGTTTCTAAACACATGTTTGCCAGATGGCAATCTCATCTTGCACCATTTCATTTCGAAATAATTTACAAAAAGGGAACTGATAACAGTTTGCCTGATATTCTTACTCGAGAATACTTAAATTAATATGGCACATTCTAGAGGTCCAATAAAAATAGAATTATTAAACATAGCCGAAGAAAAGGCACAAACTATTTTTGAAATTGGGACAATCCATAGAAGAATGGATGAAATCATAGATTCAAATTATGAATCTGTGAGTGCTCTTAAACTGAGATTAAAAGGTTTAAGAAGAAAATATAAAGATCTTATTGAAAAAGAAATAATAATTTCTTATATTTAATGTTTCATTTCTTATGTTTAGATCTTCAGAAATAATCCCCTGGGAAAGGGGAAGAGGCCGAGGAAGATCTTCCTCTTATAGGGGAAGAGGAGCAGGCAGAGTTATCCATCAAATGGGTAACAAAAAGCTCATAGCTTTGGACAGTGCATCAATGAATGCATCAACCTCATCAAATATACTTGATGAAAAGACATTAAAGGAATTTTTAGCCTTTAAAGCTTCTCAGGGACATAACCCAGAGGAAGGGAGCATCATATGCTAAAACTCTCATTAATGAAAGTAAGGATGAAGGATGGGTTCATACACCCAACAAAGAAGTCATACTTCTTTTGAAACTTAAAGACCAAAAATTGAAAGATCAACCTTGGCTCATAGTCAAGAGATATTTTGATATGGAATACTATCCTAATAAGACATATAAGTCTCGAATATATTATGAAGAAATTTTATAAGCAGAATCCTATGAAATTACCCATCATACTAGGAATAACAAAGCTTATAGCTTTAATAAAATTATTATTAAACAGATTATATCTGTAGAAACTTGGGGAACATCACCCCTAAAAGACAGGGAAATTTTACACCCTGAAACAAAAACGCCCATTAAATATAATTATTGGGATTATGTCAAAGCTTTTCATAGGGCATTTTTATATGAAAACCCAAATCATAAACTTTCATGGTTTTAAAAATTAGTCATACAAATTATGAATCAGAAATTCTGGTATGGTTTCATCAATGGTGGCAGTCATATGGTCCATGTATTGATATTTTTATTAATGAATCCAAAAGATTTATAAATCTATATACCCAATGGGTAGAGCTATCTCCGGTCTTAATAGAGGCACAACATGATAATACTTTCATAGAAGGAATGGCTTCTTTACATTATTTTGTCCAATTCAGTATTCCCTGGATATGGAAATTGATCCCAGAAACTGGTTAAACTAGTGAAAACATTTTCTGCTTAAAAAGAGCTTATATGACTAAGTTTTGGAAGAAAATGATGGAAAAAGATGAAGATGGCAAAATCAAATGCCAAGACACCCTGGATCAAATCCAGAAAACAATTGATTTATATAAAAAACAGCAGCAGATAAACCAGCAGAGAGAATCTCCAAGCCCATTCCAACATATTGTCAAGAAAATCAAAATGATCAAAGGCATAGATGATATAAGTGACCAGGAAATTATGAGGTATTATCTAGAAGAAATCAAGAAGGATATAACCAATAATTTCAAAAGAAAAGATGAATCATCATCAAGAAGGACAAGATCAAGCTCCTCCCAGATCGAAGAAGAAGAAGACTCCCAGTTATACCAAGATAGTCAAGATGAAAACGAGCCTATGGATGATGAGGCCTATGTCAAAATGATAGTAGAATTAGATGAACAATTTGGTCCGGTTAATACACCAGAAAAGACAAAAGGGTGATCGACACAATAGGCCCAACTAAGCACTGAAGAATCAATAATTCGACAAATAATTACCGACAAGATTTGTCCAGACGTTGCATTATTGCAACCACTTTTACTTTAATTATAATTATTATACTAAACGCATTATATGCGGTAGAGGAGAATATTTGTAGAATATTTTGATGCCCAGACCTCTATATAGGGAGGCATTGTAAGTAGTAGAAGGCATCCCCCCTAGCATAGAATCCTCTTTCATCCACTCCACTCTTGTAAAAAATCCTCTCTGTCTAAATAAATAATTTTAATCGTTGAAGGTCCAGGCTCTCCTACTTATCAGTAATTTTAATTTTCTTTTATAATTTTCTTTTATCTTATGATAGCCTCCCTCAGAGGCTAAACCTCTAAGTGTTAAAACACCATCATATCCAATTGAAGATCATGACTTGAATAAAAGTAAAATTCTGAAAACTCATTGATGGGAGGATGTTTGTGGTCTGGTTATAGTCCATCTAAGATGTTAATGTGGTGGTCGACCGCTTGGGGAACCGTAAGCCATAAAGCCGAAGAAGGCATGGGGCGTTTAGGGTCTGACCTTTACTGATCATATATTAACATCTTAGATGGACTATTTTTCATTAAGATTCATACTTTACACAAAATTTATTTCTGATTCGGTTAATTCTGGATCTACTTGTGTAACTCCCCGAACTATATTATCCAAGTTTATTCTTAATTCATCTATCTTTCTTTCAGGAAATTCTTCCTTGATTCTGGATGTTGATGTCCTAGAAGGACTTCTAACTGTATAATCTACAGGAGAAATATAATAATGTGATGACACTGATTTTGACAAAGAGGGTTCATATTTTATTTTATTATTTTCAAATTGTATTTGTACCAACCCTTCATTTGTTTGTAAAATATTTATTGGATTATTATCTACATATTGTTAAGATGAATTAACTTTATCTAACACCCAATTCTCTGGAAAATTAATTTCTTCCCATTTAATTCTTCTTCTAGTAGTAATATTAGCTTTATTAAAACTAGTTTCTATTAGAATAGTTTCATTCAAAGGTTTTTCTACCATCTTACAATGCGGATTAAGTGTGAATAAAGGCTTATAATAAATTCTATAGTAGATGCATATTACCGCTGATCCCGGTACATAATTGTAACCATGTGTTTTCACATTTAAAGTTAAAGCATCTAAAATATTAACATCAGACAATGATAATTGTAAATTAGGATAAATATTAAAATAAACTGGGCCATAGGCCAGACTAGATTGAATGCAAATTGCACAAGACTTATATGAATAAATTTATAATATTTTTTATATTTTCTAAATCTCTTTTTGATAATAATTTTACTATCATTTTTTCTCTGTTTAAGGAAAATATTTCCTCAGTTGTTTTAACAACTTGTTTTAATCCTATCTTTTCAAAAGTTCCTAATTTATATATTAGTTTATAATCAATTTTTGGAATATTCCATTTGTTTAATAAATCTAAATTATGACGAATATCATATTCTTCCTCTATACTGTTTTTAACAGTATCTTCAGATTTTAAAATATTCATTTGTTTAAATGATTTTAAGTGTTAAAACACCCACGCATATCTCAATTGATTACATTGACTTGAATAAAAGTAAAATTCTGAAAACTTATTGATGGGAGGATGTTTGTGGTCTAGTTATAGTCCATCTAAGATGTTAATGTGGTGGTCGACCGCTTGGGGACCCGTAAGCCATAAAGCCGAAGAAGGCGTGGGGCGTTTAGGATCTGACCTTTACTGATCACATATTAACATCCTAGATAATGACTATGTAAAATATCCGATAAACCCATAACCTTCCTAATCTATGAGTCTAGGGGTTTTCCTTTCATTTAAAGAACTGAATATTTAATAAGAAATTCAAAATATCCATGGTCGTGTACAACCTTTTATGTTAATAAACATTCCAAACAGGAAAGAGGTGTACCAAGGTTAGTTATTAATTATAAACCCCTTAATAGAGTTCTAAAATGTATTAGGTATTTGATGGATAACTCTGCCTGCTCCTCTTCCCCTATAAGAGGAAGATCTTCCTAGGCCTCTTCCCCTTTCCCAGGTGTAACACCCGAAAAATTTGCTAAAAAGAAAAGAAAAGAAAAGTATCAAGAAAGAAAGGAGAAATTGCATAAGTGGAGGAGTTAAAATTGTATAAAGGACAAAACCTTATTATTTTATGTTTAAAAGAAGCATGGCCGCCCACTACATCTGCACTTCACCTTCTCTTGGTTACAAAGAAAAGAAAAAGAAGAAGAACAGGGTTTTCATCGGTTTCTAGTGAGAGAAACCTTCGAAGGTGAGTGTTTTCTTGCGTTTTTGTTCAGTTTCAGCTGAGTTTTCAGCTTCGGGACTGATTTTTATGTGTTCTTTGTGTTTGGTTCTGCATTTTTGGTGTCTCTAGGTGTTTGAACTCCAAGTGCTTCCAAGTATGGAGGAGTTTTGCTCGAAACCTACTGCAGGTGAGTTCTAGATCCCCGGTTTTCTGTTTTAAAACTTGTTTTCGGGGCTGAAATGCTTGTAAAAGTGTTTTATGTGTATGAACCGCATGTTATTACTCTGTTTTTTTTACAGGTGAATGTATGTTTATGTATAAATTGTTGTGTTTTGTGTTTATATGCTTAATTTAGGTGTTTGGCATGATAGAATTGGGTTAGGAATATGTTAAACGATGATTGGGTTTGAAAAATAGTGTAGGTTCGAAATTACAACTGCCCATGCGCCCAACATAGTGCCCATGAGCCTGGAATTTTGTTCATGCGCCCTAACAGTACCCTATGCGCCTGAAATTTTGCTTAAGTGTTGATATGCGCCCAAACAGTACCCCATGCACCTGAAATTTTGCTTAAATGTTGATATGCGCCCAAGACTTTTCCAAGATAACCGTTGACCAAGTTGACCCGCAAGGACGTGAAGTTTGTATGGGTTCTGGAATAGGAGAAAGCTTTTAAGGAGTTAAAGACAAGGTTGACTCAAGCTCCTGTCTTGACATTACCCGAACGGAATAAAGACTTGGTGGTCTATTCAGATGCTTCTTATTCGGGATTGGGTTGCTTGCTAATGCAGAGGGGAAGAGTAATAGCCTATGCGTCCTGACAGTTGAAAATCCATGAGGTTAATTACCCTACTCATGACTTGGAGCTAGCGGCTGTGGTCTTTGCGTTGAAGATTTGGAGGAACTACTTGTACAGGACGAATTGCACTATCTTCACTGACCATAAAAGCTTGAAATACTTCTTTGAGTAGAAGGACCTCAATATGAGGCAAAGGAGGTGGCTAGAATTGATCAAGGATTATGATTTTAAGATCTACTATCATCCAGGCAAGGCCAACGTAGTGGCGGATGCGCTTAGCCGAAAGGAGAGACCCGAGCCAATCAGGGTGAAAGCTTACCAGTTGGTGATGACCTCCAATGTGATGACGCAGGTCAAGGGGTTCCAAGATGAGGCATGAAAAGAAGAGCGCCTTAACTCCGAAAGGATGAGAGGTGTAGTCTCAGAGTTGGGTGAGAATACTCACGGAGTTAGAACCCGCTTTGGGCAGATATGGATCCCTCGTTATGGAGACCTTCGGGGGAAAATCATGGATGAAGCTCATAAAACTCGGTACTCCATTTATCCCGGTGCTACCAAGATGTATCATGATATGAAGAAAGATTACTGGTGGCCGGGCATGAAGCGAGATATGGCGGAGTACGTGAGTAAGTGCCTTACTTGCTTACAAGTAAAGGAAGAGCATTAGAAGCCATATGGAAGATCCAACCTTTGGATATACCCGAGTGGAAATGGGAGCATATCACCATGGACTTCATCACAAAGTTACCACATACGGCAAGGGGGTACGATACTATATGGGTGATAGTTGATCGCTTAACGAAGAGTGCTCACTTTCTACCAATCCGCGAGACATATTCATCTGAAAGATTGGCTGATCTGTTCATCAAGGAAATTGTGACCCGTCATGGTGTACCAGTGTCTATCGTGTCGGACCGTGACACTCGGTTTACATCTAAGTTTTGGAAGAGATTCCATGATGCAATGGGTACGAGGTTCCATATCAGTATGACTTACCATCCTCAGACAGATGGTTAGTCAGAGAGAACTATACAGACGGTTGAGGATATGCTCCGAGCATGCATCATTGATTTTGTAGGAAGCTGGGATGAACACTTACCGTTAGCTGAATTCTCATACAACAACAATTTCCATGCCAACATTGGTATGCCACCATATGAGATGCTATATCGTTGGAAGTGTAGAACGCCTGTATGTTGTGGTGACATTATAGAGAAGGAGTTGGGGAGCATGGAAGTGATCGAGGCTACGACTAAAAAACAAGAAAAAATCAAGGCCTTTATGAAGGCGGCAAAAGATAGGCAAAAGTCATATGCTGATAAGAGGCGTAGGCCGATTGAATTCAAGGTGGGTGATAAAGTTATGTTGAAGGTTTCACCTTGGAAGGGGATCATTCGGTTTAGAAAGCGAGGTAAGCTGAGCCCGAGGTATATAGGACCTTTCCGAGAATCATTGCTCGAGTAGGAGAGGTGGCCTATAGGTTGGAGCTGCCGGATGAGTTCAGTGGGATTCATCCAACATTCCATGTATCCCATCCGAGAAAGTGCTTAATAGGTAAACCGATAAATAGTTTTCAAATCATAAGTAGTGTATTGCAATAGATAGCTAGTCTATTAACATAAAAATATTAATCATAGTGATTTCGCGATTGAAGCTGACTGTGATAGTTTGTGCCTCCCGTCACGACTTACCAGGTCGTGACGAATATATGTTAGGACAAAATTGCACCCGTATGACCTCGAGTCATATAGGTGGGCTCATCAGACCCAGTAGTACTACCCAAAATTTCCCCGCTAGTCAATATTAACAATCCAAAAGTATGAGGACTTTCCATGGTAAACAGCACTATATCAATATTATACACACTCATATATAAAAGCGTTTGTGATCAACAGTATCCTATCTCCCCCAAAAGAGATTATGTAAAATGAGTGGGGCAAGAACTCACCTGGTGTGTAAAGATAATGACTATTGAGAACTGGTGATAGGTTCAAAGACAACCCTTCAAAGGTTACCTAGAATACAAGAGTACATAAGCACGTGCACACAGAATCAACATGAAACCCTAAGTGCTCTACAAACCAAGGAGCTCAAGGTTTTTGAAAGACAAGACACGTTTGACCCAGTTGACCCGTTTGACCCGTTGGTGACATTATAGGTGATAATTCGTTAATACTAACACAACAGCATATCATACATGATCAACATACAACTTGATTACATATAGCACTTCATTAACCACATGTACTACCTAGATCATCATACAACTAGATATCATACAAGTCATGCGAATCTCAACTATTATCATGCTCATAACATCTAAAATGTTCATTCTTAATCAACCATCAATCCACAAAAGTCCTAGCTTACCTATATGACTCATACCATGATTTTTCCACAAACAGGCCAAAACAGGTAACAAACCAAATCAACATTCATATAACCTAAACAACACATTTAATCACCTTAGAAACCATCCATGAACACACTAGCATGGTCCTAATATCCCAAACATGCTCAAATCATCCAATTCAAGGATTTGCACAAATAAAGTTCCCTTTTGGGAAAGTACATCCCAATTTCATCAAACACCCAAGACATTCATGGATTCATCATTTACATACCAATTCAAGTCCATGACAACATCTAAACATGATCAACAACACCTAATCATCATGATTCATCAACATTCAACACCAAAAGTTACTATTTTTAGCAATGTATGAACTATAAGACATCTTCTTGATTTAAATTGTTCATATCATCAACCTAGCATCTAATCATCATCACAAACACATCCATAACATTCATACATCCTCAAATCATCAATTCATGTAAAATAAAGTTACTATTCTTAGTAACCTATGAACCATGAATCAAAATCGAAGCTTTCTTGCAAAATCGACGTTAACCAATATGCACACAACCTAACTAGCATCATTACAACATCAAACAACCAACATTCAACATCCAATTTGATCAAAATTGCATCAAACTTTCGGCTAAGGGTTCATCACCCGAAAGAACAACCAAAAATCCAATCTTTATGCATACTTGACGTTAAATAACATGTAATCTATCTAGTAAACACACTAACATCAACAACTAAGCATCAATTAACCATCAGTTTCAGAATGGAACTTTCGGCCAACATGAAGAATCATCAAAAACATGTAAAAATCTAACCTTTAAATGTGTAATAGTTTGCAATTGAAGGTTCTAACGTGTTCTATCACTTGAAATCGATCAAATCCGAGGGTGATTGCTTGTTCTTGGGCTGAATTCGAAAGAGGAGAGGGAGAGGGAGTGCAGGTCGCGGCCGATGGGGCTATTAGGGTTAGAGTTTTGTGTTTTAATCAATTTTAATTTTGCATAATTACCCTTTAAACCCTTGCATTTTGTATTTTATAAAATTAGACTTTTAAATACTCTTTTAAAGCGTTTTTAACTAGAATAATAAGCATATAAACTAACAATAATAATCATATGCATTATCTTCACTAGATACAAAACATACGGATTAAACACACACGTTTCCACGTTACGCGATAAAATTCACAAATAATATTTAAATCACGTAAACCCATAAGCACAACTTAATAATCAACATAGAAATTATTTGTTTCACATTATTAATTATTATTAAGTCACCAACGTTCAACGACAACTAGTGTGTACTCCCGACACGTGTATGCAAGACTTAACGGAACTAACGGAGTTTGGTAACGGAAAATTACCGGATGTCACATTATCCCCATGTTGAAAGAATTTTCATCCCGAAAATTGCGTTAGATGGTGAGTGATCCATCACTGGTCTACTGCATTGGCACAAGGAAATCGAAATCGTGTGAGTTTTGGATGAGTTGTCACATCATCCCCATGTTGAAAGAAATTTCGTCCCGAAATTCAATCAGTACCTTCGCCGACTGGCATCGTCCTTTCGAATAGCTATGGGTACTTAAGCTTCATTTGGTCTTCACGTTCCCACGTGAATTCTGGTCCACGTCTCGAGTTCCATCGAACTTTGACAATGGGTATCTTGCTTTGCTTAAGTCGACAGGTTCCTCAATGAAGCGTAACTGTTCGTCTACTTGAACTTCTTCCAGTGGTATGACCATTGTTTCATCCGCTAAACATTTCTTTAGATTTGAAACATGGAATACATCATGGATTCCACTCAATGAATCAGGTAAGGCTAGTCGATAGGCCACTGGACCAATTCTTTCCAGTATCTCAAATGGTCCAACGTATCTCGGATTTAGCTTTCCTCGCTTACCAAACCGAACTACGCCTTTCCATGGTGAGACCTTTAATAAAACCTTGTCACCTATCTGAAATTCTAAGGGTTTTCGTCGCTTGTCAGCATAGCTTTTCTGTCTGTCTCGCGCTGCAGCCATGCGGTTTCTTATCTGGACAATCTTCTCAGTTGTCTCGTGTACCAACTCAGGACCTGTTAATTGACTATCACCAATTTCAGCCCAGCAAACTGGTGATCTACACTTTCTCCCATACAAAGCTTCAAAAGGTGCTGCCTTTATGCTAGTGTGATAACTGTTGTTGTAAGAAAATTCCACCAATGGTAGGTGAACTTCCCAGTTATTCCCGAAGTCAATCACACAAGCACGTAACATGTCCTCCAAAGTCTGTATAGTACGCTCACTTTGACCATCAGTCTGTGGATGATAAGCAGTACTCATATCCAATCGCGTACCCAAAGATTTCTGCAGTGATTGCCAGAAGTGTGATGTGAAACGAGAATCGCAATCAGAAATGATTGAGATTGGTACTCCATGCCTCGAAACGATCTCCTTCAGATAGAGTCGAGTTAATTTTTCCATCTTGTCTGTTTCCTTTATCGCTAGGAAATGAGCAGACTTTGTTAATCGGTCCACGATAACCCATATTGTGTCACATCCCGTAGAAGTGCGAGGTAACTTAGTAATAAAATCCATTGATATCTGATCCCACTTCCATATAGGGATCTCGGGTTGTTGTAGTAGACCAGATGGTTTCTGATACTCCACTTTCACCTTTGAGCAGGTCAGACACTTGCTCACATAAGTAGCTACATCTGCTTTCATGTTAGGCCACCAATAGTGCGCCTTTAAATCGTGGTACATCTTGTCAGATCCAGGATGTATAGAGTACTTAGACTTGTGTGCCTCACTCATGACTAAATCTCTTAGATTTCCGTGCAGAGGTACCCAAACTCTATCTATGAAGTAATGAATTCCATCCGCTTTTACTTCCAATTGTTTTTCCATACCCCTTAACGATTCAGACCTAATGTTTTCTGCTTTCAAGGCTTCTGTCTAAGCCTCTTGGATTTGTTCAGGTAACTGTGTGCTGATAGTAAGTTGCAAAGCTCACACACGTCGAGGCTTAGCAGTTTCTTTCCTACTCAGCGCTTCGGCAACTACATTTGCTTTCTTCTGGTGGTACTTAATAGCACAGTCATAGTCATTCAGTAATTCTACCCATCGCCTTTGCCTCATGTTCAATTGCTTTTGCTCAAATATATGCTGAAGACTCTTGTGATCAGTGTAGATGGTGCATTTGGTACCGTACATGTAATGTCTCCAGATCTTTAAGGCAAAAACTACCGCACCCAGTTCCAAGTCATGGGTGGTATAGTTCTTCTCATGAATCTTAAATTGTCTAGAGGCGTAAGCTATCACTTTATCCCGCTGCATCAGGATGCATCGAAGTCCTTGAATAGAAGCGTCACAATAGACTACGAAATCATCACTATCATCCGGTAACGCTAATATTGGTGCGCTACACAATTTATGTTTCAGCAACTGAAAAGCAGATTCCTGACTCTCACCCCATTTGTACGTCGTTCCCTTGTGAGTCAAGGCTGTGAGAGGTTGTGCAATCTTAGAGAATCCTTCAATGAATCGTCGATAATATCCCGCTAATCCAAGGAATTTTCGTATCTCACTTGGTGTCTTAGGAATAGACTAATTCTTTATCGCTTCAATCTTAGTAGGATCAACATGTATTCCCTTCTCGTTGACAATATGACCCAAGAATTGTACCTCACGTATCCAGAAATCACACTTAGAAAACTTTGCGTACAATTGTTCCTTTCTAAGTAATTCTAAGATTAAACGTAAGTGCTTCTCATGTTCTTCCTCGGTCCTTGAGTATATCAGTATGTCATCAATAAAGACGATAACAAACTGATCAAGATAGGGTTTGCACACGCGATTCATGAGGTCCATGAATACTGCTGGTGCATTCGTCAACCCAAATGGCATGACCAAAAATTCATAGTGACCATATCGTGTACGGAAGGCGGTTTTCGAGATGTCCTCTTCTCTAACTCTCAGCTGATGATACCCAGACCTCAGATCAATCTTAGAGTAATAGCTTGATCCTTGCAGTTGATCAAACAAATTATCGATACGAGGTATGGGATATCTATTCTTGATAGTAACCTTATTCAGTTCCCTATAGTCAATGCACATTCGAAATGTACCATCCTTCTTCTTCACAAATAGAACTGGCGCTCCCCAGGGCGACGAACTCGATCGGATAAACCCTTTATCCAACAGTTCTTGGAGTTGAGAAGATAATTCCTGCAGTTCGTTCGGAGCTAACCGGTACGGTGCTCTCGCAATTGGAGCGGCTCCTGGAGTCAACTCAATCTGGAATTCAACTTGATGATGAGGTGGTAATCCATGCAGGTCTTCTGGAAACACCTCGGGAAACTCGCGAACTACGGGGATATCCTCTATCTTCTTTTCCTCGGTCTGTTTATCTGTGACGAGCGCCAATATGGCCAGTCGACCCATTCGTAACAACTTCTGTGCCTTCATGAACGAAATGATGCCTATCACCGCACCACTCCTATCACCTCTGACCGTAAGGACTTCTTCACCAAGGGGAATCCGTATGATCTTCTCATGGCATATGACTTCCACTTGTTTATCGGAAAGCCAATCCATGCCTACTACCACATCAAAGCTTCCTAACGTAACAGGCATGAGATCTATGGTGAATGTATGACCAGCAAGCTCTATCTTGCAGTCTCTAATAATATGCGTTACGTGAATCTGTGTGCCATTAGCTAACTCTACGGTGTATTTAGATTCTAAGGCTGAGGGCATATCACTTAAAAGACTACAGAACCTAGTGGACACGAAACTTCTATCAGCTCCGGTATCGAATAATACGGTAGCAAAACAACCATTAACCAAAAATTTACCAGTTACTGTTGTAGGATCGTTTAGAGCCTCACCTGAGCCAATGACGAAGGCTCTTCCTTTGGATCCATTGTTGTTTCCACCATTGTTGTTGCCATTATTATTGTTGTTGTTATTGTTGTTACCATTGTTATTGTTGATGTTGTTTCCATTGTTGTTGTTGCCATTACCATTCCTCTTAAGTTGGGGACAGTTGCGTTTGTAATGGCCTTCTTTTCTGCACTCAAAACAACCTTTCGGAGTTTCTTGCGATTATTGTGGCTTTTTCATCAGTTCACCCCGACATTCTTTGGCTGCGTTACCAATCTTCCCATAACGTTGGCACTTGAAGTTATCACATAGACCCACATGGTGGTAGTTACACCGGTTGCACTTCGGCTGTCTTCCACCATACCCACCGGGTCCTTAATTTGAGGGAGTCGCCTGGTTGAAGCTTCGATTGTTATCGAACTTCCGTTGCTATTGCTGACTGTGCTGCTATTGTTAAGGTTGAGATTGGCTGCTGGATGACGATCCCTTGTTGTTTGAACCATCCCACTTGCATTTATGGTCGAGCACGCTTGCCACCGCGCCCCACTTAGGTAATCGACCTTGCTCGACTGCTTGATCAGTCAGCCTGTGGGCTGTTCGGATAGCTTGTTGTATGGTAGTGGGGTTAGAGGCAGTTACCATACTTTGAATTTCGGGCACCAGTCCACGTATGTAGTGCTCGACTCTCTTGTGCATTTCATTGACCATTCCAGGGCATAGTGTGGCCAACTCATGAGTACGGGTCGTGTAGGCTTCAATTTCTGAGCCTTGTATTTTTAGTTGCCAGAACTCAATCCCCAGTTTCTGCACTTCATTTCGGGGGCAGTATTCTTCGGTCATAATCCTCTTAAACTCATCCCAAGGTAGTTCATTGGCCATGGCTTGACCTAGCATTTGCACCTGGGCATTCCACCAGGAAAGTGCTGCGCCTTCCAATGTCCCGGTGGCATACTTCACCTGATCAGCAGGCGGGCAGTTGCATTTTGCGAAGACAGACTCTGTCTTCTCAAACCACCTTACAAGCCCTACAGCCCCTTCCGTCCCGCTGTAGGTATGGGTTTACAGTCCATGAAGGACTTGTAGGTACATGGTGGTGGTCCTGTTTTGACAATCCCAAACATTAGTCAATATCCTAGGCAATTAACTAGGATAATTAGTTTAACCTCTTGTTATCATTTACCTGCTGGTTGTCCCGGTTGGGCAGCAGCCACTGCCACTTGAACATGTTCGTTAATTAATGCCGCCAATTCCGTAGGCGTCATGTTTATGGCTCCGGCTCCACGGCCTCCGGCGCCACGTCCACGACCACGCCCACGTCCTCTTCCACGTGCGTCCATATTTCACTTTAAAATTCACAATTACAATAATGAGTAACATCCAACACATTAATCTCATCAAGGTACAGTAAACAATAAGAAATAATGCATTCACCACAACCACAACATTTATAACAGAAATAATAATCAAAGATAAATAAATTCCAATTGAGTCACAAAATATTCCATCAATGTCAAAATTTAAGTTTGTCCGTTGGGTGGGAAACAACCCTTCCCACATAGGTTTCAAAGAAAAGAAACACTACATAGTCTAAGTCATTTAAAAGTGGAATCAGTCCAGTACATCAGATCCGTCACTGTCCTCATCCATCTCTACTGGTTCTTCTTCGGGGGCTTCCTCGGGTTCCTCTTCTGGGTCTTCCTCATCAGGGTCCACCAAAGGTGCAGGGGCTTCAACAACCTGAAGTGCTGCTAGTTGTGCCTCTAAATCAGCAAACCTATCATCGATCACAATGTTATGGTGATCCTGTGCGTCCATGCGCCCACTAAGTGCTACCACGTTGCCTGCCAGAGTATGATGTCCACCAATGGCCATCGAGAGTCGCTCCTGAAGCGTCTCTATCTGGAAACGCAACTGACGCATCTCAAATCGTAATGCAGAGTTCTCATCAGTGAGTCCTCGGATACGCTGTCGCTCTGTGTCCAGTGTGGCTACTAGGGCTACAAATGTCTGCCCCAGAGGGATGCTCAAGGTAGGAAGTGTAGGCAAAGTAGAGGCGGTCGATGATCTAGTCCTAGGTCGTGTAGGAGCTACTAGTGGTACGCGCTCTCTATATGCCATACGGTTTATGTAGGTGGGGTAGAAATCCCAGTTCCGCTCATCGAGCTCAGGAGGTATGAAAGGCTGATTCCAGTCTATCTCGCCAGGAGGATAAGGATGTCAGGGCCAGTTAAATCCCCTATCAGGTACGAGAGACGTAGGAGGTGACTCAGATCGTGCAGGTCTCTTGCCTAAATTCCTGGACGACGATGCCATGCTGCGAAGTACGTGTTGCGTATGCCAATGAGTATTCAGTAAGGAGAGTAAGCGATGAGTAACTAACAACTGTGCGGTTATAGTCTAGTGTGTGTATGCAACCTAGTTCCTTATAACCAATGGCTCTGATACCAATCTGTCACACCCTCAAAATCCACGTGCGGGGTTTTACCGCGAGGCGCGTGACATACCAGGATCTCAGTCATTAGTTACCAAGAACGACTCTATATGATTAATAAACAAAACCAGAGTTAACGTTTAAAATACTGCGGCAACGTTTTTAAAACCAGAAAACCCAAAACAAGTAGTATGTAAAGAGAATGCGCAAAACATACGCGCCCCAAACACAATTGTTTAATATGAAAATAATCCCAAATTTGTAAACAAGGCAAATGTAGACAACTCAAGAATGCTGACGTGCGTGCTCCTAGGCAACTGGCAACCTTAACCTGAGAATAACATACTAAACAAGTCAACACATGGTTGGTGAGTTCACGAGTTGCGTTATAGGTAAACCGATAAACAGTTTTAATCATAAGTAGTGTATTGCAATAGATAGCTAGTCTATTAACATAAAAATATTAATCATAGTGATTTCACGATTGAAGCTGACTGTGATAGTTTGTGCCTCCCGTCACGACTTACCAGGTCGTGAAGAATATATGTTAGGACAAAATTACACCCGTATGACCTCGAGTCACACAGGTGGGGCTCGTCAGACCCTGTAGTACTACCCAAAATTTCCCCGCTAGTCAATATTAACAATCCGAAAGTGTGAGGACTTTCCATGGTAAACAGCACTATATCAATATTATACACACTCATATATAAAAGCGTTTGTGATCAACAGTATGCTATCTCCCCCAAAAGAGATTATGTAAAATGAGTGGGGCAAGAACTCACCTGGTATGTAAAGATAATGACTAAAGAGAACTGGTGATAGGTGCAAAGACAACCCTTCAAAGGTTACCTAGAATACAAGAGTACATAAGCACGTGCACACAGAATCAACATGAAACCCTAAGTGCTCTACAAACCAAGGAGCTCAAGGTTTTTGAAAGACAAGACATGTTTGACCCATTGACCCGTTTGACCCGTTGGTGACATTATAGGTGATAATTCGTTAATACTAACACAACAGCATATCATACATGATCAACATACAACTTGATTACATATAGCACTTCATTAACCACATGTACTACCTAGATCATCATACAACTAGATATCATCAAGTCATGCGAATCTCAACTATTATCATGCTCATAACATCAAAATGTTCATTCTTATCAACCATCAATCCACAAAAGTCCTAGCTTACCTATATGACTCATACCATGATTTTTCCACAAACAGGCCAAAACAGGTAACAAACCAAATCAACATTCATATAACCTAAACAACACATTTAATCACCTTAGAAACCATCCATGAACACACTAGCATGGTCCTAATATCCCAAACATGCTCAAATCATCCAATTCAAGGATTTGAACAAATAAAGTTTCCCTTTTGGGAAAGTACATCCCAATTTCATCAAACACCCAAGACATTCATGGATTCATCATTTACATACCAATTCAAGTCCATGACAACATCTAAACATGATCAACACACTAATCATCATGATTCATCAACATTCAACACCAAAAGTTACTATTTTTAGCAATGTATGAACTATAAGACATCTTCTTGATTTTAAATTGTTCATATCATCAACCTAGCATCTAATCATCATCACAAACACATCCATAACATTCATACATCCTCAAATCATCATTCATGCAAATAAAGTTACTATTCTTAGTAACCTATGAACCATGAATCAAAATCGAAGCTTTCTTGCAAAATCGACGTTAACCAATATGCACACAACCTAACTAGCATCATTATTCAACATCCAATTTGATCAAAATTGCATCAAACTTTCGGCTAAGGTTCATCACCCGAAAGAACAACCAAAATCCAATCTTTATGCATACTTGACGTTAAATACATGTAATCTATCTAGTAACACATTAACTCAACAACTAAGCATCAATCGACCATCAATGCAGATTTCGAATGGAACTTTCGGCCAACATGAAGAATCATCAAAACATGTAAAAATCTAACCTTTAAATGTGTAATAGTTTGCAATTGAAGGTTCTAACGTGTTCTATCACTTGAAATCGATCAAATCGAGGGTGATTGCTTGTTTCTTGGGCTGAATTCGAAGAGGAGAGGGAGAGGGAGTGCAGGTCGCGGCCGATGGGCTATTAGGGTTAGAGTTTTGTGTTTTAATCATTTTAATTTTGCATAATACCCTTTAAACCCTTGCATTTTGTATTTTATAAAATTAGACTTTTAAATACTCTTTTAAAGCGTTTTAACTAGAATAATAAGCATAAAACTAACAATAATAATCATATGCATTATCTTCACTAGATACAAACATACGGATTAAACACACACGTTTCCACGTTACGCGATAAAATTCACAAATAATATTTAAATCACGTAAACCCATAAGCACACCTTAATAATCAACATAGAAATTTTTGTTTCACATTATTAATTATTATTAAGTCACCAACGTTCAACGACAACTAGTGTGTGCTCCCGACACGTGTATGCAAGACTTAACGGAACTAACGGAGTTGGTAACGGAAAATTACCGGATGTCACATTATCCCCATGTTGAAAGATTTTCGTCCCGAAATTGCGTTACATGGTGAGTGATCCATCACTGGTCTACTGCATTGGCACAAGGAAATCGAAATCGTGTGAGTTTTGGATGAGTTGTCACATCATCCCAGGTTGAAAGAATAGCTGAGGGTATTAAGCTTCATTTTGGTCTTCACGTTCCCACGTGAATTCTGGTCCACGTCTCGAGTTCCCTCGAACTTTGACAATGGGTATCTTGCTTTGCTTAAGTGTCTTCACCTCACGATCCATCACTTCGACAGGTTCCTCAATGAAGCGTAACTGTTCGTCTACTTGAACTTCTTCCAGTGGTACGACCATCGTTTCATCCGTTAAACATTTCTTTAGATTTGAAACATGGATATACATCATGGATTCCACTCAATGAATCAGGTAAGGCTAGTCGATAGGCCACTGGACCAATTCTTTCCACTATCTCAAATGGTCCCAACGTATCTCGGATTTAGCTTCCTCCCGCTTACCAAACCGAACTACGCCTTTCCATGGTGAGACCTTTAATAAAACCTTGTCACCTATCTGAAATTCTAAGGTTTTCCGTCGCTTGTCAGCATAGCTTTTCTGTCTGTCTCGCGCTGCAGCCATGCGGTTTCTTATCTGGACAATCTTCTCAGTTGTCTCGTGTACCAACTCAGGACCCGTTAATTGACTATCACCATTTCAGCCCCAGCAAACTGGTGATCTACCTTCTTTCTCCCATACAAAGCTTCAAAAGGTGCTGCCTTTATGCTAGTGTGATAACTGTTGTTGTAAGAAAATTCCACCAATGGTAGGTGAACTTCCCAGTATTCCCGAAGTCAATCACACAAGCACGTAACATGTCCTCCAAAGTCTGTATAGTACACTCCTTTGACCATCAGTCTGTGGATGATAAGCAGTACTCATATCCAATCGCGTACCCAAAGATTTCTGCAGTGATTGCCAGAAGTGTGAGGTGAAACGAGAATCGCGATCAGAAATGATTGAGATTGGTACTCCATGCCTCGAAACGATCTCCTTCAGATAAGTCGGGTTAACTTCTCCATCTTATCCGTTTCCTTATTGCTAGGAAATGAGCAGATTTTGTCAATCAATCCACGATAACCCCTATTGTGTCGCAACCAGTAAAGTACGAGGTAACTTAGTAATAAAATCCATTGATATCTGATCCCACTTCCACATAGGGATCTCGGGTTGTTGTAGTAGACCAGATGGTTTTTGATACTCCACTTTCACCTTTGAGCAGGTCAGACACTTGCTCACATAAGTAGCTACATCTGCTTTCATGTTAGGCCACCAATAGTGCGCCTTCAAATCGTGGTACATCTTGTCAGATCCAGGATGTATAGAATACTTGGACTTGTGAGCCTCACTCATCACCAAGTCTCTCAGGTCTCCGTGTAGAGGTACCCATAGTCTATCCATGAAGTAACGAATTCCATCCGCCTTTTACTTCCAACTATTTTCCATTCCCCTTAACGATTCAGACCAATATTTTCTGCTTTCAGAGCTTCTGTCTTGAGCCTCTCGGATTTGTTCAGGTAACTGTGTGTACTAATAGTAAGTTGTAAAGCTCGCACACGTCGAGGCTTAGTAGTTTCTTTTCTACTCAGCGCGTCAGCAACTACATTTGCTTTCCCCGATGATACTTGATAGCACAATCATAGTCTTTAACATTCCACCCAGGTCTTTGCCTCATGTTCAACTCCTTTTGCTCAAAGATTGCTGGAGACTCTTGTGATCAGTGTAAATGGTGCATTTGGTACCGTACAAGTAATGTCTCCAGATCTAAGGCAAAAACTACCACACCCAGTTCCAAGTCATGGGTGGTATAGTTCTTCTCATGAATCTTCAATTGTCTAGAGGCGTAAGCTATCACCTTATCCCGCTGCATCAAGACGCGAGCATCCAGTCTTGAATAGATCATCCCAGTAGACTACGAAGTCATCACTACCATCTGGTAACGCTAATATTGGTGCGCTACACATTCTGTTTCAGCAACTGAAAAGCAGATTCCTGACTCTCACCCCATTTGTACGTCGTTCCCTTGTGAGTCAAGGCTGTGAGAGGTTTTGCAATCTTAGAGAATCCTTCAATGAATCCATAATATCCCGCTAATCCAAGGAATTGTCGTATCTCACTTGTGTCTTAGGAACAGACCAATTCTTTATCGCTTCAATCTTAGCAGGATCAACATGTATTCCCTTCTCGTTGACAATATGACCCAAGAATTGTACCTCACGTATCCAGAAATCACACTTAGAAAACTTTGCGTACAGTTGTTCCTTTCTAAGTAATTCTAAGATTAAACGTAAGTGCTTCTCATGTTCTTCCTCGGTCCTTGAGTATATCAGTATGTCATCAATAAAGACGATAACAAACTGATCAAGATAGGGTTTCACACGCGATTCATGAGGTCCATGAATACTGCTGGTGCATTCGTCAACCCAAATGGCATGACCAAAAATTCATAGTGACCATATCATGTACGGAAGGCAGTTTTCGAGATGTCCTCTTCTCGAACTCTCAGCTGATGATACCCAGACCTCAGATCAATCTTAGAGTAATAACTTGATCCTTGCAGTTGATCAAACAAATCATTGATACGGTAAGGGATATCTATTCTTGATAGTAACCTTGTTCAGTTCCCTATAGTCAATGCACATTCGAATGTACCATCCTTCTTCTTCACAATAGAACTGGCGCTCCCCAGGGCGACGAACTCGGTCGGATAACCCTTTATCCAACAGTTCTTGGAGTTGAGCAGATAATTCCTGCAGTTCGTTTGGAGCTAACCGGTACGGTGCTCTCGCAATTGGAGCGGCTCCTGGAGTCAACTCAATCTGGAATTCAACTTGACGATGAGGCGGTAATCCAGGCAGGTCTTCCGGAAACACCTCGGGAACTCACGAACTACGGGATATCCTCTATCTTCTTTTCCTCAGTCTGTTTATTTGTGACGAGTTCCAATATGGCCAGTCGACCCTTTCGTAACAACTTCTGTGCCTTCATGAATGAGATGATGCCTATCACCGCACCACTCCTATCACCTCTGACCGTAAGGACTTCTTCACCAATGGGAATCCGTATGATCTTCTCGTGGCATATGACTTCCGCTTGTTTATCGGAAATCCAAGCCACCATGCCTACTACACATCAAAGCTTCCTAATAACATGCATGAGATCTATGGTGAATGTATGACCAGCAAGCTCTATCTTGCAGTCTCTAAGAATATGCGTTACGTGAATCTCTGTACCGTCAGCTAACTCTACGGTGTATTTAGATTCTAAGGTTGAGGGCATATCACTTAAAAGACTACAGAACCTAGTGGACACGAAACTTCTATCGGCTCCGTATCGAAATAATACGGTAGCAAAACGACCATTAACCAAAAATTTACCAGTTACTGTTGTAGGATCGTTTAGAGCCTCACCTGAGCCAATGACGAAGGATCTTCCTTTGGCTCCATTGTTGTTATTGCCTCCATTGTTGTTGCCATTATTATTGTTGTTGTTATTGTTGTTGCTATTGTTATTGTTGTTGTTGTTTCCATTGTTGTTGTTGCCATTACCATTCCTCTTAAGTTGGGGACAGTTGCGTTTGTAATGGCCTTCTTTTCCGCACTCAAAACAACCTTTCGGAGTTTCTTGCGATTGTTGTGGCTTTTTCATCATTTCACCCCGACAGTCTTTGGCTGCGTGACCAATCTTCCCACAACGTTGGCACTTGATTATCACATCGACCCACATGGTGTAGTTACACCGGTTGCACTTCGGCTGTCTTCCGCCATACCCACCGGGTCTTGATTTGAGGGAGTCGGCCTGTTGAAGCTTCGATTGTTATCAAACTTCCGTGCTGTTGCTGACTTTGCTGCTATTGTTGAGGTTGAGATTGCCTGCTGGATGACGATCCCTTATTGCTTGAACCATCCCACTTGCGTTTATGGTCGGGCACGCTTGCCACCGCGCCCCGCTTAGGTAATCCACCTTGCTCGACTGCTTGATCAGTCAGCCTGTTGGCTGTTCGGATAGCTTGTTGTATGGTAGTGGGGTTAGAGGCAGTTACCATACTTTGAATTTCGGGCACCAGTCCCGTATGTAATGCTCGACTCTCTTGTGCATTTCATTGACCATTCCAGGGCATAGTGTGGCCAACTCATGAGTATGGGTCGTGTAGGCTTCAATTTCTGAGCCTTGCATTTTGAGTTGCCAGAACTCAATCTCCAGTTTCTGCACTTCATTTCGGGGGCAGTATTCTTCGGTCATAATGCCCTTAAACTCATCCTAAGGTAGTTCATTAGCCATGGCTTGACCCAGCATTTGCACCTGGGCATTCCACCAGGAAAGTGCTGCGCCTTCCAATGTCCCGGTGCATACTTCACCTGATCAGCAGGCGGGCATTGCATTTTGCAAAGACAGACTCTGTCTTCTCAAACCACCTTACAAGCCCTATAGCCCTTCCGTCCATGAAGGACTTGTAGTACATGGTGGTGGTCCTGTTTTGACAATCCCAAACATTAGTCAGATATCCTAGGCAATTAACTAGGATATTAGTTTAACCTCTTGTTATCATTTACCTGCTGGTTGTCCCGGTTGGGCAGCAGCCACTGCCGCCTGAACATGTTCGTTAATTAATGCCGCCAATTCCGCAGGCATCATGTTTATGGCTCCGGCACCACGACCTCCGGCTCCACGTCCATGACCACGCCCACGTCCTCTTCCTCGTGCGTCCATATTTCACTTTACAATTCACAATTACAATAATGAGTAACATCCAACACATAATCTCATCAAGGTACAGTAAACAATAAGAAATAATGCATTCACCACAACCACAATATTTATAACAAAAATAATAACCAAAGATAAATAAATTGCAATTGAGTCACAAAATATTCTATCAATGTCAAAATTTAAGTTTGTCAGTTGGGTGGGAAACAACCCTTCCCACATAGGTTTCAAAGAAAAGAAACACTACATAGTCTAAGTCATTTAAAGTAGAATCAGTCCAGTACGTCAGATCCGTCACTATCCTCATCCATCTCTACCTGGTTCTTCTTGGGGGGCTTCCTCGGTTTCCTCTTCTGGGTCTTCCTCATCAGGGTCCACCAAAGGTGCAGGGGCTTCATCAACCTGAAGTGCTGCTAGTTGTGCCTCTAAATCAGCAAACCTATCATCGATCACAATGTTATGGTGATCCTGTGCGTCCATGCGCCCACTAAGTGCTACCACGTTGCCTGCCAGAGTATGATGTCCACCAATGGCCATCGAGAGTCGCTCCTGAAGCGTCTCTACCTGGAAACGCAACTGACGCATCTCAGATCGTAATGCAGAGTTCTTATCAGTGAGTCCTCGGATACGCTGTCGCTCTATGTCCAGCGTGGCTACTAGGGCTGCAAATGCCTGCTCCAGAGGGATGTCTAAGGTAGGAAGTGTAGGCAAAGTAGAGGCGGTCGATGACCTAGTCCTAGGTCGTGTAGGAGCTACTGGTGGTACGCGCTCTCTATATGCCATACGTTTATGTAGGTGGGGTAGAAATCCCAGTTCCGCGGGAGATCGAGCTCAGGAGGTATGAAAGGGTGATCCCTCTATCTCGCCAGGAGGATAAGGATGTCGAGGCCAGTTAAATCCCCTATCAGGTACGGGAGACGTAGGATGTGACTCAGATCGTGCAGGTCTCTTGCCTAATTTTTGGACGACGATGCCATGCTGCGAAGTACGTGTTGTGTATGCTAATGAGTATACAGTAAGGAGAGTAAGCGATAAGTAACTAACAACTGTGCGGTTATAGTCTAGTGTGTGTATGCAACCTAGTTCCCTATAACCATGGCTCTGATACCAATCTGTCACATCCTCAAAATCCGCGTGCGGGGTTTTACCGCGAGGCGCGTGACATACAGGATCTCAGTCATTAGTTACCAAGAACGACTCTATATGATTAATAAACAAAACCAGAGTTAACGTTTAAAATACTGCGGAAGCGTTTTTAAAACTAAAACCCAAAACAAGTAGTATGTAAAGAGAATGCGCAAAACATACGCGCCCCAAACACAATTGTTTAATATGAAAATAATCCCAAATTTGTAAACAAGGCAAATGTAGACAACTCAACAATGCTGACGTGCGTGCTCCTAGGCAACTGGCAACCTTAACCTGAGAATAGCATACTAAACAAGTCAACACATGGTTGGTGAGTTCAAGAGTT